>PVKP010003444.1:51370-108928 GCA_004027715.1 Plecturocebus donacophilus
CCAGGCCACAGAGTCTGTACCTTATGGTTAAAGAAGGGCCCCTGGACCTTCAGACCGCGCCTCTGAGGGACACTGAATGACCGACCTGTGTTTGGTACAGAGGGTGCAACTTCCGCCCTGTTCAGTGAGGACAGCCCTGCAGCTTTGCTGTACTCTTTGTTCAGAGTCCCACATTTACTGTTTTGAAAAAAACCCCAAGAAGTTGGCCTGTTACATGTGTCTCATTGGTAGTGGGTGACATTAAGTACTGCAGCTCTAGGGGAAACACATGTTCTCTGACACCGGGAGAAGCTGAGGAAGGGGCGTCTAAAGGTGCAGTGTAGACCACGGTGTAATTCCCTGGTGTTTGCCCGTCTTCAGTGGCATCCCTTCTCTGAGAACGGAGGAGCTCGGGAGGGCCTCTAGGCGCTGCTGATACGCAGAGGAGAACGGGTTGCCAGTGTTTTCCACGAAGCAGAGCATGCACAGCTGCAAAATGGTGAAGTGGAAAACCGTTTCCCCACAAAAGGGAGAGATGACTTCTGTTTTCCCCAGTTTTCTTTTGTAAACAGGTGTCTTCCATAGCTTCTCAGCTGTTTCCTGCTCTCACTGTTTCAGTTTGGCTGATTATTGTGAGCTCAAGTCCCACTGAGGCCTCTAATGGGGGCCTGTGTGTGTTTGGGGGGTGCATCATCATGCCTGGGGCTGCCTGGGTGGCTAGGCAGGCTTCTACTCTCCTTGCTTGGTGGCGGCCCCCGTCCTGGCTCGCCACTTGGTCAGAGCAGTTCAGATGTGGATCTTCCTTGAGATGGTGGGAAGAAATTTTCCTCCTCTCCTCAAGGTACCCAGCTTCCTTCTTTGGTCCTCTCTCTTGGTAGAGCGATAGGCCCCCAGGTCAGGGGTCCTCAGCACCCAGGCCCAGCCCACTCCTCAGTTCAGGGAATTTGCCTGCAAAGATTCCATGGGAATCCTTAACTCAGATGACTGAACCTTTCTCTGCAGTCAGGCATCCTGTGGGTGGTGGCTGGAGCCAGGCCACTGGCTGGTCCTCTGAGAAGATGCTGGTCTCATTTCACCTTCAGAATGGCAGGCTGAGGATTGTTTTGCATCGCCTGTTCATTTGTTTTGGGTGTTGCTGAGGTTGGTGTGATGTAGTACAGATGGTCTGATTTTGAATGCTGGGGTACTGGTGGTAGGGAGTATCACCGGTTCTTGCCCTGGTCCTGTTCTCTAAACTTCTCCAATATTCCTGAGTAAAGGAGTGGACTTCAGAGAGGCAAGGGTGGCAGAACCTTATTATCTGACTCCCCAGCCCCCATGACTTCCTCCTTCCTATAACTAGAACTGGGAGGTAGATGGTGTCTAGAAAGAGATGATTCAGGGGAGCCCAGGTCTCAATGTGGAAATTGTGTGTGTACTGGTTTAGTTCTCTAAATGGTGAGTGTGACATGTAACTAGGCTTTTTTGGTAAAATAACCACAGCCTCTCTACCTCCTCATGTCTCTTGGGGCTTAGCTTTGGAACTGGGCCATGTGGTTTCTTGGTAAGCCTCCCTGGGGTCGGGGAATTGCTTGTGCAGGTAGTCAGCCCCTGGAGGCTGGGATTGCTGTGTGGTGGGGCTGCAGCTAGCATGGGGATCAACCTTTTCTGAGAAAATTCCCAGGAGTTACGTTGTAGAAAGCCGGGAACTCACCCGCATGGGGTTCTGGCTGATGTGAAAGAATAAAATATGCCCTTGAGCATCTAGCAGTGTAGGTTAAGAGCAGGAGTTGGCTCTTTATACCCTGGCTGATGTGCTTTAGTTAGACGATTTTTTTTTTCTTTTTTTTTGAGAAGAAACTTTCTCCGTTGCTCAGGCTGGAGTGCAGTGGTGCGATCTCTGCAGCCTTCACTCCAGGTTCAAGCTATTCTCCTGACCCAGCTTCCCAAGTAGCTGGGACTATCGGCACATGCCACCACACCCAGCTAACTTTTATATTTTTAGTAGAGATGGGGTTTCTGTCTCAGCCTCCTGAGTTGCTGGGATTACAGGCGTGCACCACCATGCCTAGCTAATTTTTGTATTTTTAGTAGAGATGGGGTTTTGCCATGTTGGCCAGGCTGGTCTCGAACTCCTGACCTCAGGTGATCTGACTGCCCTGGCCTCCCAAAGTGCTGGGATTATAGGTGTGAGCCACCACGCCTGGCCTTTTCTTCCTTTTCTTTTTTTTTTCCTGAGGTAGAGTCTTACTCTGTAATCCAGGCTGGAGTGCAGTGGCACGATCTTGGCTCACTGTGGCCTTGAATTTCTGGGTTTAAGCAATCTTCCTGCCTCAACCTCCCTAGTAGCTGGGACTATAGATGCACGCCACCATGCCTGGCTAACTTTTAATTTTTCTAGAAAGGGGGTTTCTCTATGTTGCTTAGGTTGGTCTTGAACTCCTGGCCTCAAGTGATCCTCCTGCATCAGCCTCCTAAAATGCTAGGATTATAGGCACATGCCACTGTGCTTGGCCACTCAGTTTTGTTGAGTGACGCCAGTCCAGATGTGGTCTTCGTGGCATATGATGTAATTGTGGGGACTCATGTAAAACAGTTGGCCGCTGTTTTAAGCACCTTCCTTTTTGGGGCATATCAAATTGTCACTTGAAGCTTGAGTCTCCTCCATGATATATCCATGAAACTTAGTTGGCTTTTGGCTCTTTCTCCTGTCTAACAAAAATAAACCTGTCACTACACAGATTAAACAGGAAGCCAACATAAAAAAGCCTTCAAGAGCTCTTGGCCTGAGGCCCTGGTGGAACATTCCCAGCAAGAGCTGCCTGGTAAGGAGGAGACCTGCCTAGGATAGCCCCGGAGCCTCTGGGCTCATCAGTCTTGTGCCTGCCAAAGTGGGTTTCTGCAGGTAGGACGGAGGTGATAGGTGGACCCTGACACCTGTGTAGACTCCGTGTGTGTGTGTGTGTGTGTGTGTGTGTGTGTGTGTGTGTGTGTGTGTGTGTGTGTGTGTGTGTGTGTGTGTGTTTTCTCTGGACTGTTGAGACCCTCTTGAGTTTTTCTGCTGAGAGAGGTCTTGTTGGTTCCTGCTTTCTTTCTTTCTGCACTTGACCTCCAGGATCTGGACTATTGAAGACTTCTTGGGTTTTTCTGCTGAGAGTGGTCTTGCTGGTTCCTGCTTCTTTCTTTTTCTTTTTTCTTTTTGTTTTTTGCGACAGAGTCTCCCTCTGTCACCAGGCACGAGGCTGGATGGCAGTGGTGCGATCTCGGCTCACTGCAACCTCTGCCTTCCGAGTAAAAGCAATTCTCCTGCCTCAGCCTCCCTAGTAGCTGGGACTACAGGCGTGCACCACCACGCCAGATAGTCTTTGTATTTTAGTCGAGACGGGGTTTCACTGTATTGGCCAGGATGGTCTCGATCTCTTGACCTCGTGATCCTCCTGCCTTGTCCTCCCTAAGTGCTGGGATTATAGGCGTGAGCCACCGCGCCCGGCACTTCTTTCTTTCTTTCTTTCTTCCTTTTTTTCTTTCTTTCTTCCTTTCTTCCCTCCCTTACTTCCTTTCTTCCTCCCTCCCTCCCTCCCTCCCTCCCTCCCTCCCTTTTTCTTTCCTTCTTTCCTTTCTTTCTTTCCTTTCTTTTCTTTCTTTCTTTCCTTAACCTCCAGGATTAAGTGATCATCCCACCTCAGCCTCCCAAGTAGCTGGGACTACAGGCACATGCCTCCACGCCTGGCTAATTTTTTTTTTAATTTTTTGTAGAGACAGGGTCTTGTTATGTTGCCCAGGCTGGTCCGGAGCTCCTGGCCTCAGGCAATTTTCCTGCCTTAGACTCCAGAGTGCTGGGATTATAGGTGTGAGCCATTGCACCCAGCCCAGTCCCTGCTGCTTATGTTTGTTCACACTTCCTGCTGGGAACATCGTCCCCTCTGCACTCCATGTTTGAGACCTGCCAGCTTTTTGAGGCCTACTGGAGGTAGAACGCTGCAGAACCTGCCAGTAGCCCAGGCATCACCAGCTCCCCTTTTGAATGCCTTGAAGCACATGCACTATTTGGACATTGATTTAATTTTATAATCTTTTCTTGAGTTCTTAGATGATGTCAGGTGTGTAAGTCTGTGAGCCCACCAAGGTTGTGAGAGGCAGAGACTGCCTGGTTCATTTGTGCCCTCCATGGTATGTCACACGTGCTCACATGCTGGCTTTGTTGAGGGTTAAGTTGAACTTAGGATTAAGTTGAACTTGCCCTCTCCTGGGTTGCTGTGTGTCAAGGAATGTTTCCTTGTCTTCCTTTTTTCTTTTTTTTCTTTTTTTTTTTTGGACAGGGGAACGGAGTCTCTCCGTCACCTAGGTTGGAGTGCGGTGGCATGATCTCGGCTCATTGCAACCTCTGCCTCCTGGTTTCAAGCAATTCTCCTGCTTCAGCCACGCCTGGCTAATTTTTGCATTTTTAGTAGAGATGGAGTTTCACCATGTTGACCAGGCTGGTCTTGAACTCCTGACCTCAGTGATCCACCTGCCTCGGCCTCCCAAGGTGCTGGGAGATTGCAGGCGTTAGCCACTCTACCTGGCCCCTTTTCTTTTCTTTTCTTTTCTCTTCTCTTCTCTTTTCTTTTCTTTCCTTTTCTTTGAGATGGAGTTTTGCTCTTGTTGCCCAGGCTGGAGTGCAATGGCATGATCTTGGCTCACCGCAACCTCTGCCTCCTGGGTTCAAGTGATTCTCCTAGTCTCAGCCTCCTGAGTAACTGGGATTACAGGCATCCACCACCACATCTGGCTAATTTCATATTTTTTACTAGAGATGGGGTTTCTCCATCTTGGTCAGGCTGGTCTTGAACTCCCGACCTCAGGTGATCCGCCCACCTCAGCCTCCCAGAGTGCTGGGATTACAGGCGTGGACTACCGTACCTGGCCTCACTTTTCTTGTTTTCTTTTCTTTTATTTTTTGAGATGAAGTCTCGCTCTGTCACTCAGTCACTCAGACTGGCATGCAATGGTGTGCTCTTGGCTCACTGCAGCCTCTGCCTCCCAGATTCAAGCGATTCTCCTGCCTCAATCTCCTGAGTAGCTGGGATTACAGGCACCCACCACCACACCTGGCTAATTTTTTTGTATTTTTAGTAGAGTTGGGGTTTCACTATATTGGTCAGGCTGGTTTTGAACTCCTGACTTCAAGTGATCTGTCCTCCTCGGCCTGCCAAAGTGCTAGATAGGCGTCAGCCACTGTGCCTGGCTGTGGCTCTCAGCTTCTCTGAAGCCTGTGTGACCTGGAGCAGTACAGGTGGCACCTGGTTTTTGGATGGTCTGAGAGGTGGCAGAGGTGCCATGAGGCAGGGGAGACATTGATCTTATGCTGCTGTTGCCTGTTTCCCCCACCACAGACCGTGTTTCATTAGTGAATATTAGACTCCAGGCCCCCGTGGGGCCTCACGTTGATGGGTTGCTGTGCACCTTTCCCATTGTCTCATGGTTTCTGCTGCACTGAAGGGTCCTTCCCTCTCCTCTCTCTAGAACTGCAGGAGGGTGGCCCAGGACGTGGGAAACCCAGGCAGTAGTGAGCCCTGCTTTACTCATCTAGGCCTTTCATTTGCAAGCTGATGCCCGTGAGTGTCATCACCCCCTCTAGAGACAGTGAGGGAGAACAGCTGTTTCCCACCTCTGCCCTGGGTGGCCACGGCCAGTCCCAGACTTCCAGGATTCACAGAGCCAGCACCTTCTGCTATTGACTAAGGTTTTCTTGGCAGTGAATTGGCCATGACAGACCAGTGGACTTTCTGGGAAGTGCAGCTGTGGGCCATCTGGTGTCTGTGCAGGAACATTTATGAACCCGGGGAAGATCCAGGGCTTTATCATGAAGCAAGCAAGTGAAATCATCTTCCTGGAATTTGTGGCCATTCAGACCTTGGGATGTTTGAGCGTCCTCTCCCCCGAGTCCCTCTTGAGGTCACATGCTGAAGCAGATGTTCCTGCTGCTGTTTGCAGGACTAGAATTCATAGTAGGTCAGGTTTGTGTGGGGTTCTCAGCATGCAGTCCCTCCTCCCCCGTCCCCCGCAGGTTTTTCAGTCATTGAGCAGCGGAAATGTAGCTCTGGGCAGAAGCACATCTCCTCCAGCCTCAGCCTCTGTGGAGTGCAGCGTCAGCCAGAGGCGCAGCTTCATGTGGTCAAGCTAACACTGGCCAGAGACGGTGTGTAACCCCACCAAAGAGGACGTGTCTGATGGTGAAGGGGCATGGCTCATCACCACTTTTTTCTTTTTCTTGAGACAGAGTTTCACTCTTGTCACCCAGGGTGGAGTGCAGTGGTACTGTCAGCTCACTCCAACCTCTGTCTCACAGGTTCAAGCAATTCTCCTGCCTCAGCCTCCCGAGGAGCTGGGATAACAGGCGACTGCCACCATATGTGACTAATTTGTTTGTATTTTTATTTTTAGTAGAGATGGGGTTTCACTATGTTGGCCAGGCTGATCTTTGAACTCCTGACCTCAGGTAATCTGCCTGCCTCAGCCTCCCAAAGTGCTGTGGTTACAGGTGTGGGCCGCTGTGCCCAGCCAGGGCTCATCACTCTTGAGAGGAGCTCCTTTTTTCCAGCCTCTTCCTGCTCCGGCTTTTCTCTCCAAGTCTGATTTTGATTGATTGAGACAGGGTCTCGCTGTGTCACCCAGGCTGGAATGCAGAGGCATGATCATAGCTGGAAGAATAGCCCTGGGCTCAGACAGTCCTCCCGCCTCAGCCTGCTGAGTAGCTGGGACTACAGGGGTGTGCCACCACGTCCAGCTAATTAAAAAAAATTTTTTTTCTGAGACCAAGTCTCTCTCTGTCACCTAGATGGAGTGCAGTGGTGTGATCTCTGCTCACTGCAACATCTGCCTCCCAGGTTCAGGCGATTCTCCTGCCACAGCCTCCCAAGTAGCTGGGATTACAGGCGTCTGCCTCACACACCCAGCTAGTTTTTGCATTTTTAGTAAAGACGGAGTTTCACCATGTTGGCCAGGCTGGTCTTGAACTCCTGACTTCAGGTGATCTACCTATCTCGGCCTCTCAAAATGCTGGGATTATAGGTGTGAGCCACCGCGCCCGGCTGGAAACTGGATTTTTAAAGAGAAAAGTTTCTTTTTCTGGGTGCTTCCTTGAATAGAAAACTTGTTTATCTCCTGATTCATAAAGCGGCGCGTCTAGGCTGTAATCATCAGACTCCTGTCAGACTTACTCTTGTGCTAGGTTCTTTTAGTGATAGCTGTAGGCAAATTTTTTTTTTCCCTTGAGACAGAGTTTCGCTCTTGTTGCCCAGGCTGGAGTGCAATGGCGCGATCTCGGCTCACCACAACCTCCGCCTCCCCAGTTCAAGTGATTCTCCTGCCTCAGTCTCCTGAGTAGCTGGTATTACAGGCATGTGCCATCATGCCCACCTAATTTTGTATTTTTAGTAGAGACAGGGTTTTCCATGTTGGCCAAGCTGGTCTTGAACTCTGGACCTCAGGCGATTTGCCCACCTCGGCTTCCCAAAGTGCTGGAATTACAGGCGTGAGCTACTGCGCCCGACCTGTAGGCAAATTTTTTTGAGGTAGAGTCATTACAAGGTTGCCATGTGGTGGCAAACCACGTGGGAGCTTTTGTGAGTTTACTTGTGGATGCTCTAAATTAGTTCTTGAGTTGTTTGGAATCACAGTGTGGGTTTATCTGTAGGTATTGATACTTCTCAAGTTGCTCAATTAGTAGGCTCTTTAAGGAATAAGAAGAATGGGGGCTGAAGGAAAAATCCTTTAGCAGTGCTTGAGTTGGGCCCACTTTTTTTTTTTTTTTTTTTTTTTTAAGAGACAGGGTTTCACCATGTTGGTCAGGCTGGTCTTGAACTCCTGACTTCAGGTGATCCGCCCGCCTCGGCTTCCCAAAGTGCTGGGATTACAGGCGTGAGCCACCGCTCTCGGCCCAGTTGGGCCCACTTTTTAAAATGTTCTAGAAAATCTGAAATTCATAAAACGAACAAAAACACACTCATCTCCCAGCCCCTCTTCACCCCCCAGTAACTGAGAGGGGCTTCTGCAGAAGTATTTGAGGTATAACCCTGTTGCATATTTCTTTAACTAGGTCACCATGGCTGTTACTGGCTCCCTTGCTGTCCCCAGCTGTTCCCCAGGTCACCTCCCCACCATGCTGCCTGTGTCCAGAAGGCGTGCACCGGTTCCAGTGGATCAGAAACCTGGTTCCAGAATTTGGAGTCTCCAGTTCTCACGTCAGGGTGCTTTCTTCCCCGTCAGAGTTTTTTGAGCTCATGAAGGTAAGTTGTGTCTAAAGGAAAAAAAGTTTGAGTTAGAGCTTTCGGGGGATCAGGTTGATGAGTCCTGAGTGCTTTCTAGTATAGAAGCTGTTGCTGGCTGCTCAGCTTTTCCCTTTTGGGTTTTACCTGTCAGGTTTCATCATGGATGGTTGAGCTGAACCATAGTCAGAAACTTACCTGTGGGGCCAGCGTCTCAGGTGGAGAAGCTCTGAGGAGGCAACAGTGAGAACAAGGACCTAGACTTTATTTATTTTGTTATTTTATTTTTATTTTTTGAGTTGGAATCTCCCTCTATCACCCAGGCTGTAGTACAGTGGTGTGATCTCAGTTCACTGCAACCTCTGCCCCTGGGGTTCAAGCAGTTCCCCTGCCTCAGCCTCCCCAAATAGTTGGGACTACAGGAGTGTGCCACCATGCCCAGCTAATTTTTTTGTATTTTTGGTAGAGACGAGGTTTTACTATGTTGGCCAGGCTGGTCTTGAACTCTTGACCTTGGGTGATCTGCCCGCCTTGGCCTCCCAAAGTGCTGAGATTACAGGTGTGAGCCACTGCACCTGGCCTATTTGGTTATTTTTGAGATGGGGTCTCACTGTGTTAACCAGATGGATCTTGAACCACTGGGCTCAAGTGATCCTCCTACCTTGGCCTCCCAAAGTATTGGTCATCACGTGTGGCCATGGGCCTAGACTTTGATTCTTTTTTTGTTTGAAAAGGAGTCTCACTCTGTTCACCCAGGTTGGAGTGTAATGGCATTGTCTCGGCTCACTGCAGCCTCTGCCTCCAGGGTTTAAGTGATTCTCCTGCTTCCACCTCCTGAGTAACTGGGACTACAGGTGCATGCCACCATACCCAGCTAATTTTTGTATTTTTGGTAGAGACGGGGTTTCACTGTGTTGCCCAGGCCGGCCTCGAACTCCTGACCTCATGATCTGCCTGCCTCAGCCTCCCGAAGTGCTGGGATTACATGCGTGAGCCACCGTGCCAGGCCTAGACTTTGATTCTTATGGGCACACTGATTCCTTTTGTTCCATAGTGAAGTTGTGCATGATGGACCCCTGACCCTGGAATCATCTCCAAACACGGTAGTGTCATTTTGGTAGATGTAATTTATAGGAAGTAAAAACCTGTGGATGGGGAGTTGATAAGCATGAAGAGGCCTTTCAAGATAGCTGGGGAATTTAGACATCCTGGGTCTAAGCCTTGTTGTCTTGGTTCTTTAGGAACTCTGTCTTAAGTGTGTGCCTTTCTTCCTCGTAGTGATGAAAGTTTTGTATTTGGGGGTTCAGCTTTCAACATGTTACTCAGGTGTACATGCCACGTCTAGTTATTCTGGTTAAACTGCTAATGCTAATTGGAATGAAGTAATTCAACACTAACGAATTTTTAACAGCATGAACTCCCTGAGTTTGTATCAGCAGTGATATTAGAATGAACGTCTGGCCGGGCGCACTGGCTCATGCCTGTCATCCCAGCACTGTGGGAGGCCGAGGCGGGCGGATCACCTGAGGTCAGGAATTCGAGACCAGCTGGCCAATGTGGTGAAACTCCGCCTCTACCAAAAATACAAAAGGGTGGTACACACCTGTTATCCTAGCTACTTGGACGCTGAGGCAGGAGAATCACTTGAATCCGGTTGAACCCAGGAGGCAGAGGTTGCAGTGAGCCGAGATTGCACTGCTGTACTCCAGACTAGGTGACAGAGCGAGACTCCATCTAAAAAAAAAAAACAAAAAACACACACAAAAAAACGAACGTTTGATGGGGCTGGGCAAGCAGGCAGAATGCTGGGAGACAATAGGAAATGTAGGTAGAGACTCACCTTTGTGCAGAAAATGAACTCTCAGTCATTTGAATGGCTGCCCATTTCTCTCCTTTTGCCCTCTTGTTCTGTTGATCCACACTTAGCTTAATTTCTGCCTGGCTCATTCCAGAATGCACTGTGTGTGTGCGTGCATGAACACAGGCATGTCCTTTTGTTCTCCCCTCTGACCCGCCTTCCTGTACTGCTTGTCTGTCCTGGGCATCCTTGTTTGTGCTGAATGATGCTGCAACTGTTGGCTCTTTGCTCCTACTTGGTTCTCTCCTTGGCTTGGAGAAACAGGTTTTTCGAAGGCAGTTCTTCTCTGTCCTAATCAACTCTGGGAGGTTGACTGACTGACTGCACATGGTGATTCCCTGGCCAGGAGGTCGTCCCTGCCTGAGGAGGGTAGGCCTGCAGAGAGCGGGAAGCGGATGGAGGGGCTTGCCTCAGCAGGCCGAGAAGACACTAGGGCCTCCTTTTCCTGCCATCTGGGCTGAACTCTGGGCAGATTGTCCTGGCTTGTGTCACACTGAGTAGCATGTGTTTCTTTCCAGGGCACACAGCAAGAAGAGAAGACAGTGCTGGTTTCTGCCTGGTCCTCATGCCTTTATTACAGCTGTAGGGCTTGGTGTCCTATAGTAAACAGTCAGATATGCTTTGGTTGCCTGAACTAAATTGTCATATGCCTTATTTATTTTTTCCCTTTCTTTATAATAATCAGCCCCACAACCATCTATTTTAATTGGTAACAAAGCAGAGGAAATAGCAGCCTTGGAAAGTTACTTTGTTTTTTCCTTGTCCGGAAGCCTTTCCTAGTCATCATTCATGTTTCTGCCTGCTCAAGTTGCCTGTCTTCCTGCGTTGAGGATATGGGGTGGGCTGTGATGTTCCTTCTGAAAGGGAAGCAGGTGGATGTGAAGCTTCCTCCTTCTCACCTGAGTCTCCTGTGTATCTTTTGGGGTTTGACCTTTGGTACACTGCCATTCTTTGTACCCCTGCTTCCTCCTCTGGCATGGGGCTGCTAGGGAGAGGACGTGGCTGATTTGGGATGCCATCTTTGGGCATTGGTGCATTCTGCTCATGTGTCTGTATACCTGTCTGTCTGCGTTTCAAGAGTGATGCGTGCTCAGTATGACACTGGAAACTGCAGATGGGTAGAAAGTGAAGAGGGCAGGTTTGTGTCCATACTCCCCTTCCTTTGAGCTCTGCTCCTTGGAGGACAGTTTGCTACGTATTCTTCATGCTTCTGCAGACACGTGTGCCTGCCTGCATGCTGTGTGCAGGAGTGAGGCGTAAGAAGGGGGAGCATGCGTCATTTGCTTTTGTCTCAGCAATCCATTGTGGACATTGGTGGCAGTATGCACAGACTGCCTTCATTCTTCTTTGTTTTGAGACAGAGTCTTGCTCTGTTGCCCAGGCTGGAGTGCAGTGTTGTGATCACAGCTCACTGTAACCTCTGCTTCCTGGGTTCAAATGATTCTTCTGCCTCAGCCTCCCAAGTAGCTGGGCTTACAGGCATGCGCCACCATGGCCTGGCTAATCTTTATGTTTTTATTTATTATATTTTTAAATTTTTTTATTTTTTGAGATAGAGTTAAGCTCTTGTTGCTCAGGCTGGAGTGCAATCATGCAGTCTTGGCTTACTGCAACCTCCACGTCCCGGGTTCAAGTGATTCATCTACTTTGGCCTCCCGTGCAGTTGGGATTATAGGCATGCGCCACCACACCCAGCTAATTTTTTGTATTTTTAGTAGAGATGGGGTTTCTCCATGTTGGTTAGGCTGGTCTTGAACTCTGGACCTCAGGTGATCTGCCTGCCTCGGCCTCCCAAAGTGGTGGGATTAGAGGCATGAGCCATTGTGCCCAGCCAAATCTTTATGTTTTCAGTAGATTTGCAGTTGGGATTATAAACATGCGCCACCACACCCAGCTAATTGTTTGTATTTTTAGTAGAGATGGGGTTTCACCATGTTGGCCAGGCTGGCCTCGAACTCCTGGCCTCAAGTGATCTACCTGCCTTGGCCTCCCAAAGTGCTGGGATTATAGGCCTGAGCCATTACACCCAGCCTGCTTTCATTCTTCTTAATGGCTGTGCTGCATTTTATAGTTGTCCTAGACTTTGCAGGCTATTTTCACTTAGGATTGTGGTTACCATACACATTTTCAGCTTGCTTTAAATAATAATCGGTGAAGACATAGGATAGTTCAGCTTGGAGTGCGATTTGCCTCCTAGGTCAAAGTGTTCTATTTTCTTAGTGAACCATGAAAATGATGCATGTGAATTTTGAATTTTTCTCCTCTTTCAGGGGCAGATAAGAGTGGCTAAGAGGCGGGTTGTGATGGCATCCCTCTACCTGGGGACAGGTCCTTTGGAACAGGAGCTGGTAAGGTTTTGGGGGAGATGGTCCTGGCAGCAGTAGTGAATGGGCCTCAGCATGCCACAGCTTTTTGCACCGTGGAGTTGGTGTGGAGCGGCCCTTCCTTGGTCTCCATGGCAGAGCCAGGTCTTGTTTTTGTTGCCCTAGATATGGGCATGTCAGGAGGGCCTGGTGAGGAGAGCATGGGGAGGCCTGGTGTGGGCCTTCTGGCCTCGCTGGCAGTGTCCTCCTGCCCACACAGAGCCCCAGGCAGCTCTGTCTCGGCTGACTGTGTCCAGGGCTCGGCTTCATGCTCTGCAGACTGGAGTGGCCTGTGAGCTAAGAAACAGTGGTTTTTACATTTTCAAATAATTGGGGAAGTAAAAAACATTTTGTGACTTATGAAAAATTTAAATTTCTGTATTGGTCAATAACATTTTATTGGAACACAGCCACACTCATTCATTTGTGTATGTCTGTGGCCACTTTCATGCTGCAGTGGCAGAACTCGTCTGGTCCGTAAAGCTCCAGTAATTTACTCTCTAACCGTTTACGGAAAAGGCTTTCTGACCCCATGCTAGACTAATGGACCTGGGTGCAAGTTAGGCTGGCTGATCAGCCGGCTCTGCCGAGGGCTGGTGTCAGGTGCCGGGGCTGCGACCAGCCTTGTTCCCCTCAGACTTGCCGCTGTGCCACCCTTGTCACTTACTGTGAGACAGGCGGGTGGGAAGGAGCCAGCGGTCACCAGGTTTGTATGAGGTGCTGGGGCCAGCGCAGGTTCTGGTACATGGTGGGACCTGCGGTTCAGCTGAAGAGAGTCTGGGAATGAGATCACTGCTTTCTCTTAGTCTCCTGGGATTGCTTTCTGCTCGGTATAGTGAAATGGATGGGTCTGTTGCCCAGAGTTAGTACTGTTTCTTGGTCTGACCTTGTTCAGAGTCGTAGGTGGGAGCTGTAGGGATTGGAGCGTGGAGAGGGAAGGGCAGTGGATTCACACGAGCAGTCCTCCCCTCTCTGCCTCTCCTAGGAAGTAGGCCTCCCTCTATTTTTAGGATATACCCTCCATTCCAAGCCCGGGAGCCTGTCTGTTCTCATGAGAGAAGAATATAATGCCCACACTGGAGAGTGGCCAGTGGGCAGGTTGTGTCTTGGATTCATTTATTTGGCAAATATTTACTAAGTGCTCTTTATGAGGAGGGCACTGTTTGTTGTGTCTGTGTGAGGATTGTCTGCGTTGAAATGTACGTAGAACCTGGTGTTGTAGCGTTTCCAGGGTGGCAAGGGCCGGCTGTCAGGCAGCATGCCTCTACCTGTAGGTCCCCCTTCCCTTCCTAGAGGCCCGGGCTGATCAGAGCCCCGGGTGGCTGCTTCTGATGATCACGAAGGGGCTCTCAGACAGAGAGCTTTTGTGGTATTGGTGTCTGAGTGCTGATGGCACAAACCTGTCTTTGGAGAAGACGATGAGGGCACTAGGTGATGGAGCGATTGGTTTCTTTTTAAATACACCTCTGGCCCCAACACCTCATACAAACCTGGTGACCGCTGGCTCCTTCCTACCCACCTTTCTCACTGTAAGTGACAAGTGTGGCACAACGGCAAATCCGAGGGGAACAAGGCTGGCCGCAGCCCTGGCACCTGACACCAGCCCTCAGCAGAGCCGGCCAGCCAGCCCAACTTTTGTCTTAATCTTTGGGTCTTAATCTTTTCTTCGTCTGTGTTCTTTCTTGGCAGGTAGACTGCCTGGAAAGTACTCTAGAAAAGTCACTCCAAGCAAAGTTTCCTTCAGATCTCAAGGTCTCCATTCTCTTAGACTTCACACGGGGCTCACGAGGTAGGTGGCCTGCACGCCTGGCACCCTCATGCTTCCTGTGTCAGATGCTCAGTTCCTGGAGGAGTTACTGTCACCCCCTCACCCTCAGGCAGAGACAGGGCTATTTGAAGATCATCCGAGCCGGCCCAGGACTGCCTGATGGTGCGAGTTAGGATTTTTTCTGCAGCAAGTGATTGAAAGCCCAACTAAAAACAGCTAAGGCAGGAGCTGAGTGCAGCGGCTCGCCCTGTAGTCCCATCTGCCTGGGTGGCTGAGGTGGGCAGATTGCCTGAGCCAAGGAGTTTGAGTCTAGCCTGGGCCACGTACCCAGACTTTGTCTCTTGAAAAACTGCCACAGGCAGAAAGACTTTGATTGTGAACTCCTGTGACTGATCCACCTTGGGCGGCTTGTGATTTGAGGTTTGACTATGTCACCAGGATCCATCCCCTAGCTGTTTCCTTTGGGCTGGTTTCCTCCTCAGGCTCTGTGTGGTGGCCCCTGGTAGTTCAGGCCTGCCTCTCCAGGACACCTTGTCCTTTGGAAGAGTCTGGTTCCCTGAGAGTCAGGTCAAAGCCCCTGAGTGGCCTGACATGGGCACGTGCCCAGCTGGGAGCTTGGAGTGTGCTGAGCAGCCCAGCCCAGGCCTGTGTGCTCCCCCATGGTGCTGGGGGTGAGGGATGAGGTGGGTAGGGTCATCTTCCCCCAGAGCAGAAATACTGCGAGTGGGTAGAGTAGTGCCCCAGGAGGAGGTTGGGTGCAGTTACCAGGAGGAGGGTGAGTGGGTGCTGGGTGGCAAAAACAGCAGGTGTCTGCCACGCCCAGCACTCCAGGCCTGATATGTGGCCAGCATGCAGGACAGAGGGTGGCCGGGGGTCCTCTGGCTAGGAGTAGCCCCAGTTGGTGCGACTGATTCAGGTGGATGGCACAGGTGAAGGCAAGGCATGTGGAAGTGGTAGGAGCAGGACACCTTCCTGCTGTGAGTCAGTTGCTGCTTTCTCTGTGTCCGTGTGTTCAGGCCGGAAGAACTCCCGCACGATGCTGCTCCCACTCCTGCAGAGGTTCCCAGAGCAGGTCCGAGTCTCCCTCTTCCACACGCCGCACCTCCGCGGCCTGCTCCGGCTCCTCATCCCTGAGCGCTTCAATGAGACCATCGGCCTCCAGCACATTAAGGTGTACCTCTTCGACAACAGCATCATCTTGAGCGGGTGAGTGCTTCCCACCCTTGGCACTTTCACCTTCGTGCTCTGCAGGCTGGAGGGCAGTGGAATAGGAGCAGTGGGAAACCCATTCCCTTTGGCCTTGGAGAACCTGCTTGTAGGTCTGGCTGTTGTGCACCCGCAGCACCTCCTGTGGCACTGTCTCTGCCACTGAGGCCGGAAGACCTGACTGGAAGCCACCATTGATTGGGCACTTAGCATGTGCTGACCAGTCAGGTATGCCGTCTGTTCCTGCCTCGCAGTGACCCTCTGTAGTATTTTCCTCACTGTGTACATGTGGAAACAGATGAAAGAGGATGAAGCACTTGTCAGGTAGAGAGAGCCAGAGAAACAAGAGTCAGACTTGGAAGTCCAGGTCCTTGGGTTGATAAACATGGGCCCTTTCATGGGCCCTCACCTCGGCAGAGGGGCCAGGATTGGGTTGCTGGTGCTGAGAGAAAGCCCTTGATTGCATCCTTGCCCTGGTACTGTACCAGTGGCAGCTGTCACTTAATGGGACAAAGAAAACAAACAAACATGGGTGCTGATAAATAGCCCTGCATGGGCTGGGCACGGTGGCTCACACCTGTAATCCCAGCACTTTGGGAGGCTGAGGCAGAGGGATCACCTGAATTTGAGACCAGCCTGGCCAACATGGCGAAACCCTGTCTCTACTTAAAATATAAAAATTAGCCAGGTGTGGTGGTGCACGCCTGTCATCCCAGCTGTTTGGGAGGCTGAGGCAGGAGGATCACTTGAACCTGGGAGGTAGAGGCTGCAGGTAGCCAAGATCATGCCACTGCACTCCAGCCTGGGCGACAGAATGAGACACTGTCTCAAAAAAAAAAAAAGAAAAATGCCCTGCATGATTAGTTGACTTTCTGCATCTCCTCTTCTCAGCTAGATTGTCAGCTCCTTGAGAGGAGGGCCTTGCCTGTGAGTCACATTGCTGTGTCACCTGTTACCTTGGATTGGCTCTGGCTTTGTCTCTTGCACATGTTCATTGCTGAGTAGCTATTTGTTAATTGCATCCTGACCTGAGTTTGTCACCCCCACCCCCACCGCCTGTTAGTTCACCTGAGACCTGGGTCACCAGGACACACTGCTGCATACTGTTGCCTGAGTCCTCCTCACCTGCGTCTTCCCTCCCTGTAGTGCAAACCTGAGTGACTCCTACTTCACCAACCGCCAGGACCGCTACGTGTTCTTGCAGGACTGTGCAGAGGTTGCCGACTTCTTCACTGAGCTGGTGGACGCAGTGGGGGATGTGTCCCTGCAGCTGCAGGGGGACGACACGGTGCAGGTGCTGGATGGGATGGTGCATCCTTACAAAGGTAGGGGCTATCGCTGAGACTCTGCTATGGCTGTGGGTGGGGTGGGGTGAGGGCCCAGGAGAGCACACCTCTGGGTGGCCTTGCCACAGGCATAGGAGACTTGGATGGCAGGACTTCATTCTGCTTTTGTCCTTGAAGCCAGACAGATGTGAGTCACTGACCATCAGTCATGCTCTGTGGGTGAGAGCGCCAGCCTGGGAAGGTGGGAGCGTGGGCTTGGGCCTGTGTGCCTGGGCGAGTGACCCAGGAGCCTGCTCTGCATTACAGGAAGCAACCTGGCCGGCAGGTGCTGTCTAGGGTCCATTCCCCCAAGCCTCCCACGTGGGCCTGTGGCTCCCAGCACCCTTCTGGCCTGTGGCCCCCTGCCTGAAAAGTGAAGTGGAAGAGTTCAGCTTTGCCCACTGGAACCAGGCAGGTCCTGGCATGAGCATTCTGGGGCATTTTCATTCCTGTGATTCCTGTGGCTATGGCTCCCCCATGGCCTTTAGAGGGCTGCTGCTGGATTTGCTACAGTGTGCTGAACTTGGGCAGGAGGGCTTGAACTTGGACCTTGTTAGGAGAATAGCTCCCCGCATCCTGTGGACGTAGAATGGAAGCATTTCGGAGGGCCGTTGGATGGAAGCCCTGTGCTCTTGTCAGGGGAGCCCTGGGCCTCTGGGCCTGGCTGTGATATGTGATGCTCTGCCTGCAGCAATGCTGGGTTATACCGTTGTATTTTGAATTTCATCCGTAAAGAGCTTGTGGAGCTCTGTTTCTCTTGTTGAGTGCCTACCTAGCATCCTCAGCTCTGCCTATTGGCCCAGAAAGCCTAAAATGTTTACCATCTGACCCTTAAAGAAAATGTGTGTGGATGCCTGATCTAATATAACAGGCCAGGCATGGATATGAGAGAAAATGGGCCATGCTAGGCCAGAATGAGAGCCAGTAGGCTTGGAGCAGGAGTCGGGAGACTCGAGTGCAGCTGTGCTTTGGAGAGTGAGAATTCCCGGAGAGGTCCAGGGCATGCTCAGGGCCCCCAGCGTGCCTTCCTCCCACAGCCCTGTCCAACAAGTGGCAGTGTGACTCCTTTTTGCCCTGGATAGTGCTGGTGTCAACAGGAAAGTCTCCTGCACTGGCCAGTCCTTCTCTTTGTTCTGTAGCCCAGCCCTGAGAGGCACCGAGTATCTGTCCCTGCTCTCAGCTCAGACCGTCCGAACCGGCAAGGATGACTCGGCAGTCCTCCTTCCCTGTTTCACTATCCTTATCAGAGAATCAGCTTTCCACAGTTGATATTTTCCATTTCTGTATCATTTTCACTATATATATATATACATACATATAAATATACATATGTGTATATATATGTATGTATATAGAGAGGTTTTTTTTTTTTTGAGTTGGGAGTTTTTTGCTTTTGTCATGCAGGCTGAAGTATGGTGGCTTGATCTTGGCTCACTGAACCTCTGCCTCCCAGGTTCTGTTCTTCAGCCTCAACCTCTGGAGTAGCTGGGGTTACAGGCACTCGCCACCATGCCCAGCTAGTGTTTTTATTCTTGGTAGAGACAGGGTTTCACCATGTTGGCTAGGCTGGTGTCAAACACCTGGCCTCAGCCTCCCAAACTGCTGGGATTGCAGGTGTGAGCCACCACGCCCGGCCTGATCTTATTTCTGTTTTTTTCTTCCCTGTGCTGTGTTTGTGGTTTTATTCTGTTTCTTTCCCCTGACTTCTTGTGTTGGATGCGTAACTCGTTAGTTTTCAGCTGTGTCTTGTCTGATCATAGCATCTTGCCCTTCAGTTGTCTGCATGGTCACCTGTCACCAGTGTTTTGTCCGAATGCAGAGGGCACCCTATACGTAGCCCCTGAGCCCGCCGGTTCTTCCTCTCTCTTAGGCACTGTCACTGCTGTGGGAAGCGTTCCCTGACGGTGCTTATCCAGGGCTTTCCCTGTGACCCCGGCTGTGGTATACGCATGCTCCTTTTTTGGTTATACACATATATCTTAATTTGAATGAGCGTCCTTATTGAAGTCGAACATGCACAACGAACGCCAGTCCCAAGTGCACAGCCATGAACCTGTTCCTAGTGGATCTGCTTCCTGGAGGCCCCCCCTCTGTCCCCACCCCAGGAATTACCTCCAAGGTAACCACTCTCCTGATTTCTCTCTCTGTAAATTTGTCTTGCCTGGTTTAGAGCTTGTTTGTAACTGGGATGATATGTTGACATGCCTTTCACTTCTGCCTGACTGTGGGCTACTGTGGACAAGGCTCTTGTCTTGGGCAAACTCCGCAGAGGAGCCTCACCCTGGGCTTGAGGGGTCTTAGGCTCACTCACTATGTGTTCAGGGAACATCCAGTTGTAGCATCTGTATCTGCCTGTCACATGCCCTGTTCCCTGAGCTGGGCAGAGTCTAGACCCTCCGTTTCTCTTCCCTTCATTCCTCTTTCTCATGTCTTCCTCTAGGTGACCGGGCGGAGTACTGTAAGGCAGCCAATAAGAGGGTCATGGATGTGATCAACTCAGCCAGGACCCGCCAGCAGATGCTGCACGCCCAGACCTTCCACGGCAACTCCCTTTTGATCCAGGAAGATGCAGCAGCTGCGGGGGACCGCAGGCCAGCCCCTGACACCTGGATTTATCCACTGATTCAGATGAAGCCCTTCGAGATTCAAATTGATGAGATTGTCACTGAGACCTTGTTGACTGAGGCCGAGTGCGGTGCAAAGGTCTACCTCACCACTGGCTACTTCAACCTGACCCAGGCCTACATGGACCTGGTCTTGGGCACTCGGGCTGAGTACCAGATCCTGCTGGCCTCACCAGAGGTGAATGGCTTCTTCGGAGCCAAGGGGGTGGCCGGCGCCATCCCAGCCGCCTATGTGCACATCGAGCAGCAGTTCTACAGCGAGATGTGCAGCCTGGGACAGCAGGAGCGGGTCCAGCTGCAGGAGTACTGGCGGAGGGGCTGGACATTCCATGCCAAAGGTGCGCAGCAGCTGGCTGGAGGATGGCCCAGCCTGGGACAGCCACAGCATGGGCTGGGGGTGGGGGGACCCTGGCACCTGCCTATTAGAGTGCTGCCCTTCTCCCTTCTCACCCTCCCAGCAGCCCTTGCAGACACGTCATAGCTGTCCCACTACTTGGGGAGATAAGAGCATTCATCTCCCTAAGTGATTTTTTTTTTTTTGAAGACAGTCTTGCCCTGTTTCCTAGGCTGGAGTGCAGTAGCATGATCATGGTTCACTGCAACCTCCACTTCCTGGTTCAAGCAATCCTCACACTTAGTCTCCTGAGTAGGTGGGACTACAGGTGTGTGCCACCATGCCTGGCTAATTTTTGTACTTTTGTAGAGACAGGGTTAGGTTTCGAACTCCTGAGCTCAAGTGGTCTGCTCACCTTGCCTCCAAAAAGGTGAATTTCAGTTGCGTAAAATCTATCTCTTATGCATCAGAGACTTACATGGTTACGTCATTTGGTGGCTGTTGTAAAGATGTGGTGACGTAACCTCTCCTAAGAGAGGGAGAGAAACATGCCTTAGTCTTTTCTTTTTTATTTTTGAGACTGAGTTTCGCTCTTGTGGCCCAGGCTGGAATGCAATGGTGCTATCTTGGCTCACCACAACCTCTGCCTCCTGGGTTCAAGCGATTCTCCTGCCTTAGCCTCCTGAGTAGTTGGGATTACAGGCATGCACCACCACACCTGGCTAATTTTGTATATTTAGTAGAGACAGGGTTTCTTCATATTGGTCAGGGTAGTCTCAAACTGCCGACCTCAGGTGATCCGCCTGCCTTGGCCTCCCAAAGTGCTGGGATTACAGGCATGAGCCATTGCGCCCAGCCCTCAGCCTGGTCTTGACCATCAGAGTTCCTGCATGTTGACGGTGTTTTCTTTTCTTCCATTTTCTTTTCTTTTCTTTTCTTTTTTTTTTTTTTTTTTTTTGAGACGGAGTCTTGCTTTGTTGCCCAGGCTAGAGTGCAGTGGTGTGATCTCGGCTCATTGCAACCTTAGCCTCCTAGGTTCAAGTGATTCTTGTGCCTCAGCCTCTTGAGTAGCTGGAACTACAGGTGCACTGTCATGCGGGGCTAATTTTTGTATTGTTAGTAGAGATGGGGTTTCACCATGTTGGCCAGGCTGGTCTTAATGCCTGACTTCGTGATCTGCCGGTTTTGGCCTCCCTCCCAAAGTGCTGGGATTATAGGCGTGAGCCACTGCACCCTGCTGGCAACGCCTTTCTCAGGGAGAAGGATTCATTAGGGATCATTTGTTTTGGCGTCAGCAGCCCATTTTTCCTGTATTTCCCTTGTTATTGTTATTGTTTTTTTTCTTACATGTCAATGTCTGCCTTTTTCCCCCATAGCTGAGGAAATGGGGGCTTTGCACAGTCCTGCTGGTGGTGGGTGGTAGGAAGAAGGTCACAGTCTGTGTTGCTTTTTTTTTTTTTTTTGAGACAGTGTTTGCTCTTGCTGCCCAGGCTGGAGTGCAATGGAGCGATCTTGGCTCACTCCAACCTCCGCCTCCTGGGTTGAAGCGATTCTCCTGCCTCAGCCTCCCAAGTAGCTGGGATTACAGGCAGGTGCCACTGCACCCAGCTAAATTTTGTATTTTTAGTAGAGACGGGGTTTCATCGTGTTGGTGAGGATGGTATCAAACTCCTGATCTCAGGTGATCCACCCGCCTCAGCTTCCCAAAGTGCTGGGATTCCAGGCGTGAGCCACCGTGCGCGGCCTGTGTTGCATGTTTATCCATCTCAGGCATCCAGCAGAGCAGCCGAAATGGGGCAGAATCCCAGGGGCAGCTATCTGAGACATGGGTAGAACATGCTGGAAACCTTGTGCTTAGCAACGGGCTCACCCCATGGCCTCTTGATGCTGTGAGAGTACCCGCCTCTAGCAGCGGAACCATAACTCCTTTCTGACATGGGGGACCTGTTCTTTTCTGGAGAAGGGTACATGGTGCCTGGAGGGCCCCTGCGCCGTGAGCACAGCCCGCGGCTTTTCTGGCTTCTCTCTGGGCAGTCCAGAGACCTGTTTTGCTCCTTCTTTTGTGGTGCTCCTAGTGGCTTTTGACTTGAGGTCATCTTCCAGTGCTCAGGTGGTTGGTTTTTGTTTTGTTTTTTGAGATGGAGTCTCCCGTGTTGCCCAGGCTGGAGTGCAGTGGCGCAATCTCGGCTCACAGCAACCTTCCATCTCCCAGTTTCAAGTGATTCCCCTGCCTCAGTCTCTTGAGTAGCTGGGATTACAGGTGCCTGCCACCATGCCCGGCTAATTTTTGTATTTTTAGTAGAAATGGGGTTTTACCATGTTGGTCAGGCTGGTCTTGAACTCCTGACCTCGTGATCCGCCCACCTCGGCCTCCCAAAGTGCTGGGATTACAGGCGGGAGCCACAGTGCCTGGCCTAAAGCAGTGTTTTTCAACTAAGGGGTGCATTGTAAGAAATCCTGAAGCCCAGGTTCCCCTAGACCTTCATCCAGCTCTGTTGGGATTGAACAAACATGGTGTTTCAAAAACCTCCCTAGGAGATTCTGATGCCTAGCCTTAAGACCCACTGCCCCAGCTTGGAATGAGAACGTGCTGCTTTGAGTCCCACAGGCCTGCCTAGGCAGGTGGCATTGTTTGGCATGGGAAGTGACTGCCCCAGTGTCCTGCAGGGCCCATCCTGGCATGTGTTGTGGCTGGACCAGGCTGGTGGACAGTGTCCCAGGGCAGGCAGCCCCAGCCCCTGGCGGGTGTAGAAAATGTTTTTGAATTGGCGTTGCTTCTGGGAATAACAACAGTATCCAGGGATGGGGTATTGAAAGAGACTGCCAGTGGGGCAGCTTTGACCTTTGGGGAGGCCTCAGACCCACACTGTTGTGTGCTGGAGAGCCACAGAGGCATGACTAGACATCGCTCTCCTCAACTGCACTGTGCTGGAACCATGAGGAAGCCCCTTAACTCAGTCTGGAGGGTGGGAGGCTCCTGGCCTGTGGCTTCTGACTCTGCCAAGGGTTATTTCCCTGAAAGCGGCTCTGATAAATGTGAGCTGACTCCCCAGTTACCATTGAAACAGAAACACCCAACCTGCTTTTCCGGTGTGCCTCGCCGTTTCCCGGACTGGTGTGCTCCTGCCGCTCCCTCTCTCCTGCCCTGGTGCAGGTGGTGGGGAGGTGCCCTGCATCCAGGAGTGCTGGTTGAGTGGGAAACTGGGGATGATCTTACAGCTAGATCCCAGGGCATGGGCCTGTGTCGGGGATGGGATGTGGGGGAGAGTTGCCAGAGGTGGGTTGGGGTGGATGGTGCGTGAAGGGGGCTGCTGCTGAGCAGAGGGGCTTCACCCTAAAGCCATGAACCGGAGGTCAGAGGTCACTTGATGCTGAAGTGAGAGGCGAGGGTCCTTCCCTGCTAAGTGGGATCCGAAGTCAGCATGTCTTCAGGCCCATCTTTTGATGGTCACTTCTCTCAGGGCAGCCTGTGTCAGGTGAGAGATGAGTGGGCAGCCACAGGGTGCTTGTGGATTTGGATGGCTGGCCCAGTGGACCATTTCCTGGCTTGCTGGGTATTGGCTGTGTACCTCTTTGGGTGTGTCTGTGTTTGGGCCCCAGAAAATTCCTGCCGGTGGCTATGAATGCACTGCTACCTCCACTCCCTTACCCAGGCTCCTGTAGGACAGGCCTGGGCTGATCTCAGCTCCTTCTGCTCCCAGAAGCCCTTGGGCAAAGGAGGGTAAGCCGGGACTCTGTGGATTCCAGTTCCTTGCCCCTCAGACCACACTCTGCTCTCAGTGCAGCACTCCTCTGGAACCCAGGCAACAAGAGGCTTCGAGGAGCGACTGTGTTGAACTTGCTGGTGGCCGCATGAGTGTGGTGATGCGAGGGGGAGAGGCGCTTTCTCATGTGAAGTGACCCTGTGGGTCAGCAGCTGCCAGTGGATTTCAATGCAGTCCGGTGACAGAAAATTCAGAGGGCTGGGGTTTATTCTTTAGTGTTTTCTGTGTTATCAAATATTGGCAGGACTGTCTGGCAGTGGCTTAGATGGCTTGTTGGAAAGATTCTTGTGTGATAACCATTTGCCGATGCAGGATGTATTTTGCTCAGCAGCCTGATACATCTCATTTGCATTTCCTGCTTACTTGTTAACATATTTTATCTGTCAAGCCATCAATCAATCATGTATCTCTCTTTATCACGTTTTACTAAATTGAGCAGTTTCTAAGAACCAGAGGAACCCTCAGCTATTTAAAGGTATGCACTAGAGACTTCTTTTGCAATATGGTTTATCTATTTAGTTCTCATTTGGATTTTTGTAAATGGTACCTGTTTCGAATACTCAGGAGAAACCATGCAAGTGGGATTTGGCATAGGGGATACTAGATTTGAAATCTAGAAGGCTGGTTCTGAGCCCACCTTTACCTGTGGCCACAGCTGAGGGGCCTGGCTTAACCTCCTTCCTGTGCAGTGGAGGATGGCTCTGGATTGTCAGGAGGACACGGGGATTGGGGCTCACGTTGGACTTTCTGTAAAATAACCATATGGGTCCTAGGCCAGGTGAGGTGCCCTGGTGGGGTGCGTGGAGGTTGAAGTCACACTGGGGGCTGAGGGCCGCTGTGCGCCCATGAGCAAATGATTGGCAGAAGGGGGCGGGGGGTCTTGGATCCCTTGGCGCCGTGTCTCTGGCCTTGGTCCCGGGTTTTGTTCCTCTTCTCTCTGATTTGGCCGTGAAGGAGGCTGCTGCTGGGCGCTTCACTGCACCGCCTTGGCTTCAGGCGGTGGGGCTGGGTGGGCTCTGGGTGGGATCTCAGGCAGGAGGCAGCTCCTCTGATTCATGGTTGTCAGTTTCCTGTTGCCTGGCCCTCGCTCCTTGCCCAGTAGGTGTGGTGGGACAAGGTTCTGGGAGCTGGGGTAGAATTTGGACTCTGACGGGAAGGGCCTCATGTGCTGCCGCAGACACATCTGGATGGGTGCTGAGCTTTCCTTTCCAAACCCAGTCCTGGCCGGGGGCGGGGAACAAGCAGGAGCAGCCCGGCCTTGTCAGCCATTGAGAGTGTAGTATCTGCCGGGTGCCAGTGAGCTCACTTCGAGGTCTTGAGAGGGAGCCTCAGGGGAGCCCGAGTGAGTATGAAATATGTCAGGCCAGTTCTCATGTCTCTCCGTCTTTCTACTTCATGGAAAGGTGAGGGACAGAGCGGATGGTGCCCACCCCATCATCAGATTTGGGCAGAGCCAGGCTGTGTCCATCTGCTGGGACATGGGCTCTGCCCTCTGGTGTGCATTTCATGAGGAAGATCAGAAGATCAGTTTTAATATGTTGACTTCAGTTTCTTCTGGATGCAATATTCTAGCATTAACAACACAATGTGGGTGGCTAGGGCAGAGCAGGGTGTTGGATTAAGAGATTTCTGGCTCATGCTGACAGGGAAACCTGTTAATGATTGTGAGAATGTCACTATTTTTATTGCTTTCCCGATAGGCCAGTTGGCGTTCTGCCCAAAGGTGAACGGCTGGTGAGAGCCGGGCAGCCCCACCCTGTTTGCCTAGGCCACACGTGGGTTCCCTGGGAACCCAGTGGGTGTGGTGCAGGGTGCTGTGCCGGTGTGAATTGCTCACTTCAGGCTGAGCACATGCCAGCCTGCGGGCCCTTAAGAGTTTCTCAGAGCTGTACTAGCGTCAGGCGAGTTCTTCTCCTGTAAGGATAAGACTGTGATGTCTTCTGTCCCCTCTGTGTTTTTATTGGAGTCTGAGAACCCTGTAAGATTTATTGCAGAATACTGTGGGAGGCGCTTGAAGGAGGAGTACATAAGTTGAATTTTTCTAGGAGAGATTCTCTTAAAATGTGTATGCACTCCTGCCTTAGAGCTGCAAAGACCAGGTGTGGTGGCTCATGCCTATAATCCCAGCACTTTGGGAGGCCAAGGTGGGCAGATCACCTGAGGCCAGGAGTTTGATACCAGCATGACCAACATGGTGAAACCCTGTCTCTACTGAAAATACAAAAATTAGCCAGGTGTGGTGGTGTATGTCTGTAATCCCAGCTACTCTGGTGGCTGCGGCACGAGAATCACTTGAACTGGGGAAGTGGAGGTTGCAGTGAGCTGATATCACGCCACTGCACTCCAACCTGGGCGAGACTCCATCTCAAAACAAAACAAAATAGGCCAGCACAGTGGTGGCTCACGCCTATAATCCTAGCACTTTAGCAGGCCAAGGCAGGTGGATCACCAGGTCAGGAGTTCGAAACCACCCTGGCCAACACATTGAAACCCAATCTCTACTAAATATACGAAAATTAGCTGGGCATGGTGATGGGAGCCTGTAATCCCAGCTACTCAGGAGGCTGAGGCAGGAGAATCACTTGAACCCGGGAGGCGGGGGTTGCAGTGAGCTGAGATCACACCATTGCACTTCAGCTTGGGCAACAAGAACAAACAAAAAAATTAAACTGTCTCAAACAAAAAAAACAAAACTTCAGAGCTTTTTTTACACTTAATTTAACCTTCCTTTTTTGGGGAGAGCCATTATTGGTCTCATTTTGTTTGTTTTATTCAAACAGATACTTAACAAGCACCGCCTGTGTCCCAGGCATCATTCAGGACATGGAGAATGGGTCACTGGGTGCCAGATAGACTAACTCCCTCCCTACTGAGGCTTATAGCTTGATGGAAAACATAATAAGCAGATGCATCTCTACAAATATCTGTCAGGGAATGAGTTATGAAGACCAGAGCAGGAGAAGGCTCCAGGCAGCTGCGGGTCTGTTACGGGGGGCTCAGGGAGGCCTCTCTGAGAAGGAGACAGTCAAGCAGTAGGTCTGAGTGAAGAGGGAGCACCTGTGCCACTGTCAGGCCGGAGTGTCCTGGCAGAGGGGACAGAAATGTGAAGCCCCCTCGACTATACGAGGCTTGCAGAATAACAGGGGTGCGGAGTGGTGGGGAGTGGGATTGAAGGGTGGGCAGGGCCTGTTGGAAGGGGGTCTGAAGCCATGGTTGCGAGTCCTGGGTCAGCGCTGCTGTGGAGGCCAGGAGTGCTGAGGCCTAGATCAGCCTTCCTCAGGGCAGTGTGACTGCAGAAGCGGGGGCCCAGAGCTGTGAGGCAGCAGAAGTGAACTCCAGTCCACGTCCTCCTCTGGTGCCACGGACACTTGCTTTAGAGTGAGCGTTTGTGGAGTGGCAGCTGCCTCTGGGGCACCCAAGTGTGCTGCATTTCTCTGCCCCATGAACTGCCAGCAGTCAGTCCAGTCCCGAAAGCACTGTGTCCACAGGGCTGCTTCCTCCCTCTCCAGGCTGTTATTCTGCTGCAGGTCTCCCTTCATCTGATGCTTCCTGGAATGGCAAGGATGTCAGGCCCAAAGGTCAGGTCTTGGGATGAAGAGTCAGGCGTGAAACACATTTCCTGACAGAGTCCCAGCCCTGTGTATATACAGCCTGACATCCCGCCTGGTGGTTCAGGTCTGACCAGAGCTCCAGATGGCTCAGGCTCAGAGCGAGGGAGATGAAACAACCTAAACGGGCTTTTTTTTGAGTCAGGGCTTCTCTCTCTGTTGCCTAGGCTGGAGTGCAGTAGGGGTAATCTTAGCTCACTGCAGCCTTGACCTCTAAAGGGCTTTTAGATTTTCCCTCTTGGAAACTTCCCAGTTGTCCTCCGGGCACAGACCAATGGGTAAAACTTCTGACTTGTGAGCTGAAATCTAGAAAAATTGTGGTTCCCAGCTGCCCTGGCCTGTGGGGCACGCTGGGGTGTGGGTATCTCACAGCAGCACCAAATGGCATCTCTGGACCTGGCAGGTGCTTTGCTCACGCTGTCTCCTTAGGGCTCCCCAGAGGGCATCAGGCTGGCCTGCAGTCGTTGTTTTCTTTTTGATGGAGAAAGATTGCAGTGCAAATAAGCCTGGGGGGAGGTTGGTGGGCAATCTCAGGTAGGCTGAAAATGTGAGGCACCTCTTTAATCCTCAGCACTCACCTGCTGAAGCACTTATTCTTTCTCTGTGTGAATCATAGATGGAGGTAGAGACTGTCTACAAGCGCATACACAGTCTATCTTGGGGCTCAGGAATGAGCAGTAGATGGGGGGCAGTTGTGCATGTGATGAAGTTGTGCACTAGAGGTGGCCTGCCTGCTCCTGGGCGCTGGCCCCATCACCGAGCCAGTGCTAAGGTGGATCTGGCAAGTAAATCTAAGCCCCACCAGACTCTGTGGTCTAGGGGCTGTGGGGGGACGCTGAGTCATGGTGGCATGAGGCAGAGCAGCCTGACCCTCGTCACCCCTGTGACGTCACATGTCACTGTCCCCTCAGTGGTCTCAGAGCCAGTTGGACAACTCACACTGAACAGACCCAGTGTTTTAAGGGGCTGACCTTGTCATCAGAAAGTTGGAATGAGCGATGGAAGGTGGGAGAAAGCTGCTGTCTCCGGTCTGAGGCTGGCGGACGCCTGCCCTGCGCCTTGTCTCTCCCAGCTCATGCTCTGGGGAAGAGGGGGTGGGAGGGGCTGTGTGTATGAGGGGCCACGAGTGCTGTGCTGTTTGGACCCCCCTGGGCAGTGCGAGCCATTTGGATGAGAGCTGCCAGGGGAAGGGGCAGCCTGCCCACACCTGTGCTCCTGTGACTCGCCTGCACAGCCAGTAGCCCAGTGGGGCACTGCCGTTTATGGCGCAACGCACTCAGGCCAGCAAGTGGCTTTGCTGTGGCCCTTGGAGGGATGGGACGAGCCCAGTACAGGAACAGGCATAGGGCCTCGTCACCTCTTACCCAAGATATTCTTGGAAATGCTCTTGCTCTGAGTGAGGATTAGGAAACCGTGGTCTATTTTAGGAGCCTGGTGTGTGTTACATACTGTGTTGACTCACCCATGACGATCGTGTGGGTCCCTTGAAAGGGGCGTGTCGGGGGAAGAACTCGACACCCCATGGGGAGGGGGAACTTGGGGATGCTGGGATTAGTGCAGGGCACCCCAGAGGAGCCCATGGCCACCTGCTCACAGTTACTTACACCTGCTCACACCACTTCCCCTTAAAACTCTCATGCCACTGACACTTGCTCACACCTGCTCACACACCCACTCACACCCATTTATACTTGCTCATACCTGCTCACCTTTGCTCACACCCACTCACTACCTGCTCACCCTTCCCTCACACCCACTCACCCTCACTCATTACCTTCTCACTGCCACTCACACCTGCTCACATAGACATCAGGCTGGAGTGTCTGGGAGAAGCATTCTCAGTGCCAGTGAAGGGCAGCACGGAGGGAAGTCTTGAGCTCAGGCCAAGCCTGTGGGAGGAAGGGTGTCTCAGGCAGCACGTGTCCTTGGGAGGTTAGGTCTTGGGAAGAGACTTTTTAGAAGTAGTTCTGATGGGGGCTGGGCTGTGGGAGTTAGCCCTGGACCTCGGGAAAGTGTGGAACAGGGTGCAGAAAGGTGCCTGTCATCATCTCAGGCAACACGTCAGTATCCTGAGAGCACCTGTGACCTTGTCACAGAAATGTCCACGTAGCGTGTCCCCTTGCCACACAGTGACACCCAGTGCCCTGCTTCTTCTCCAGCTGTAATACTGACCGGCTCATTTCCCAGCAAAAAAGGGGAACTTGTTCTCTGGGTGTGACAGAAACTTACAGGGCCCTAAAATTTAGTTTTCTCCTCCACTGCCTTGTCCGGCCTGGAAATCCCGGGGCCCCGTGGGCAGTGACAGCAGAGGTCTCAGTCCTGGACCCCCTTTGTCCTCACAGGGTTTTGGTGCATCAGCAGCTTGAAATAGGGAGGCTGGGTCAGGGAGACTCGCATGCCCCTCAGTCAGAAGGGCATAGATGGCCTACCCAGGACCTGTGGTGAGGCAGCCAGTCTTCAAGGCAGACCTGTTGTTTGCCACCCCACGTAACAGCCCCACATCTGCTGGCTTGGGTCTCGGGGGCTGCCCTCTGCCCTCTGCCATGATGTGCGCTGAGAAGTGGGTGGGAGCCGACTCGGTGCTCGCAGGAAGGGACGGCCAGCGCGGGCTCCGAGCTTAGCCAGCGGTGCTGGCAGGCCTCGGTGTGCAGAGGCAGCTCAGAACGGGGTTTGAGGCCCTGAGCTTTCTGGGGAAAGGCTCAGTGGGAGCTGGGCAGGGTGTGTGAGAGCAGGCCTGCAGGTGGCGTCCGCGTTCCCTCTGGGAAAGCCTGCTTTTCGTCCTGCTTGGGACACGAGGCCACAGTGAGTGGTGGAAGCAAAGACCAGCAGTTGAATGGAGGCTGCGCCACAGCCTGGGCTCCCTGCTTCCCACAGTGCCGGGTTGGGTGAAAAAGCGAGTCCTGCCCGGTGTAACCTGCCCGCCGCTCCGCAGCAGCCCCTCGTGTCCAGGCACCCGGGGTGGGCGCTTCTCTTAGATTGCAGCAGTGTGTGGAGAGGGCCTTGGCAGGTGCTGTGCTCATTTCCTCTCTGCACGTTTCCTTTTCCCCGCAGGCCTCTGGCTGTACCTGGCAGGGAGCAGCCTGCCCTGTCTCACGCTGATTGGCTCTCCTAATTTTGGGTACAGGTCAGTTCACCGGGACCTGGAGGCCCAGATTGCGATCGTGACAGAGAACCAGGCCCTGCAGCAGCAGCTTCACCAGGTTGGTCGGGGCAAGTGGGATTTCCTGGGGTGCTGAGGGTGTGGCTGGGGGCCCAGGCTCGCCCTGAGAGCTGTCCTGTGAGACAACGAGACTCAGAGCAGAGCGAGAAAGACTCGGGGTCCCCGAGAGGGCAGTGATGGTGGCTGAGCCTCGGAAGATCATGCCTGCGACTTCCCAGATGCTTCACATCCCACATCCTAGGGACTTTTTCTTTGTCTGCACTAGAGGAGACCATCATTTTCTCCCTTGGACCTTCCCCTTTTAAGAAAAAGGGTCAACTGTTAAAGGTTCAGCAGTAGGGCCGGGCATGGTGGCTCATGCCTATAATCCCAGCACTTTGGGAGGTCGAGGCAAGTGGGATCACCTGAGGTCAGGAGTTCAAGACCAGTCCGGTCAACATGGTGAAACCTCGTCTCTACTAAAAATACAAAAAATTAGGTGGGCATGGTGCCCATAATCCCAGCTACTTGGGAGGCTGAGGCAGGAGATCGCTTGAACCTGGGAAGCTGGGGTTGCAGGGAGCCGAGATCGTACCACTGCACTCCAGCCTGGGCAACAAGAGCGAAACTCCATCTCAAAAAAAATGTGGTTCGGCCCTCTTTTGATAATAGTAGTCTCTTTTCTCTTTGAGGGAGATAAAAGAAGGTTACGAGGAGTTTGTGAGTGCTTCTGGATGGAGCTCTATTTGACGACCCGCAGCGGTGTGGATAAACTTAGAAATGGGAGCGCAGTGTCCTTTTGGCTGAGACCTTGATGGTGCCTTGGGTTCATGCCTTTGTGACCTTTACAGTAACGCTTTTCCATGGAGCCCTGAGGCATCGCACTGGGACTTTGTGAAGCTTTTGTGCTCCTGGGTTGAGGAATAACTGTTGCAACACTGTTGGAGGCTTTGTTGATGGCCGAGGAAATGGTCACTGCTGTGTCCCTGGGATCTGCCCTCCTGCAGTCTGGGAATCTGGTCAGTGACCGATTGGGGCCTCGGTGCCAGGAAAAGCTTCACCACCACGACAGGCACAAGAGGAAGTGACAGTGGTCATACTCTGGGTGGGCCAGTGGGGTAATGGGTTTGTTCAGGTTTCTTCCTGCAGTGAGGCTTACAGCAAATGACTGAGGAAGCCCCCACAAGCTGAGAGATTCCAGTAATAGGGTGTCGAGCTGGCCTTAGAGCCAGGCTGGTGGGAAAGACCTGAGCCTGCAGCTTTCAACAGCAGGCTTTCCTGGACTTCCGCCTCAGTTGCAGAGAGCTGTTCGCAGAGACTTCACTGGAGCTCTGTGCCAGGGCAGTAGAGTCCTTGGTGACTTCGGCCTGGGGCCAGGATGGGTTCTGCGTGGATCTGAGTTGACTGGGGAGCCTGTGCCTGGGGTCCTGATACTGACTGTCCTCCCCCACTGCCCTAGTAAGGGAGCTGAACCCACATCCTGGATCTTGAGAAAAGCTGGGGCCGGTTGTGGTTAAGAGCTGCTTTCTCAAATGACATATTTGGGATATTTTCTTTTTCTTCCCAAACCTGAATCCCAGGGGTTTTTGTTTGTGGGAGGGTGGTAGCTCTGCTGCTGTAGTTCTTCCATTCTTTAGAAACAGACCGAAACAGAAATGTTTCCAGATAGTTCCACTTATATGCATATATACTGGGACTGCAGCTGCCCCCCAGTGCCCTGCAGTGCCCGGTCCCTAGATGCCAAATCCTGCTGGGACTGCCCAGCCTCTAGCCTCCCCGCAACCCAGAAAGTCCCTAAAGCCCCAGCCCCCAGGGGCTCCCTGCTCTCTGGAGCTGTGTCTGGAGCTCTCCTTGGGAATTCAGGGAAGGGCCCTCCTATTCATGTCACGTTGGGCACTGGGAATCGGGAGATATTTTTATCAGAATCTGAAGTCCCTCCCTCCACTTAGTGCATACAATAAACACTGAAAGCTTCCTGGTTTTGTTCAGGGAACACAGTTTACCACTTGTGACCCAAGAAAGACTCCCTCGAACAGCGTTGTAACCTCGTCAGCTGACTTCCTTCTCCATCCCTGTTGTGGAGTCTGTGAGGAAACCTAAGTGTTTCTGGTAATTTAATTGCAGTCTTGGCTGGGTATTCATTGGAAGACATAAAGCTGGAGCCGGGTCTGTGGAGACTTCTGCAAACCAGCCCCCCGAGACCAGAGCTGGCTCTTCCATCAGGCATGTCCAGCCAGGGATTGGGACCTCAGCAGCAGTTAGGAGGCCCCCACGTCTGTGACGCGTGGGACTGTGGGTCTGCTCAGTTGAGAGAGGGGCCTGGACCCACGGTGGGGCCCTCTGAGCACAGGATGGGGGCAGGGAGAAATGAAGTCGGGGCCCTGGCTTTCCCAGCTCTTGATGGGAAAAGCCAAGGCCACGTTCTGTAGGGTTCTGGAGTGTGGGGTGTCCTCTTCCTGTTCCCCCTGGGGCAGAGGAGTTGCCAGGGCTATGCTGTCCCTCTCAGCCTCCAGAGCAGGGAGTGTCCCGCTCTGAGTGGCGCAGGCCACCCCTGCTGCTGTCCTGTAGTTGGTCCGTGGTCATCACCCGTGGTTCTCATGACAGTGTGGATGTAGGTATGGCCCGGACATTACAGAGGAGACCGCTGGAGACTGAGAGTGGTGGAGACAGGGCTAGAGTTGCGGGTGCGACCGCGTGAGCATTGCCAGGTGCCCCGCTGAGGAGAGAGCACTTGGAGGGTAGACTCTTCCGAGTGAGATGTCTCTTCAAAGATCTCAAACACCATTTCAGACAAAGCATATATCACTTTTTTTTTTTTTTTTTTTTGAGACAGTCTTGCTCTATCGCCCAGGCTAGAGTGTAGTGGCGTGATCTTGGCTCTCTGCAACCTCCGCCTCCCGGGTTCAAGTGATTCTCCTGCCTCAGCCTCCCGATTAGCTGGGATTACAGGCACCCACCACCACACCTGGCTAATGTTCGTATTTTTAGTAGAGGTGGGGTTTCACTATGTTGGCCAGGCTGGTCTTGAACTCCTGACCTCAAGTGATCCTCCTGCCTTGGCCTCCCAAAGTACTGGGATTATGGGCATGAGCCACTGTGCTCCACTGCATATAGAAATGTTTTTAAACCTGTTTTTAAATATGAAATTAACAAATGTTCACTGTAAAAATTAAGTGGAAAGAAACTAACCCTTTCATTGAGGGAAAACCACTGAAGCCGTCGTGAGGATTCCCTGCCTGCCTCCTGTGGACAGCATATGGAGAGGCAGAGCTTTAAGCAGCAGATGAGGATCCTGTGTGTACGTGTATTTCGTGTCCAGCTTCCCCTGCCTGCTCATACTGGGCACTTTCCCATACAATTAGGTAAATGTTCTTCTCATGGTGAACGCTGGTTTTTCATGCGAGTTGTTAGTAAGTTTGTGGTGAATGCTGGTTTGTCATGTGAGTTAGTAAGTTGGCTGCTGGACACTTAGGTGGTTTCCAGTTTTTCCCTGTTACAAATATTGTTGTGATAAATATAAAAGTCTTAGTGCACAGTGATTTTTCTCGGGGTAGACTCTGGCAAAGGGAGCTTTGTAAGGCTCCTGGTACCTGCTGCCAGACCTCACGCTAGAAGACGACTTGGTCCCCTTCCCTCAGCATGAACGGTAGCGCCCGTGTACTGTGCACTCATCAGTGGGGGGATGACATCACAGAACAGCGTTGTGCCAATCTGATAGAAGGGAAACTGTGTCTCATTGAAAAAATACTTCATTATTTTCATTTGCACTACCTCATTTAGTGAAAGTGAACGTTTAAAATATTTTTTCCCACCAGTTACATTTCTTCAACTCGAAATTGAAGAAATTTAGAGTCCTATACATGTCTTTGTCTTAAAAGCCTTTTTTATGGGGACGAGGTCTCACTTTGTCACCCAGGCTGGAATGCAGTGGCACCATCACAGCTCACTGCAGCGGCACCATCACAGCTCACTGCAGCTTCGACCTCTCAGGCTGAAACCATCTCCTGCCTTAGCCTTCCAGGCAGCTGTGACTACAGGCATACACCACTATACCCAGCTATTTTAAAATTTTTTTCGTAGAGATGATGTCTTCCTATGTTTGCCCAGGGTGGCCTCAAACTCCTGGGCTCAAGCGATCCTCCTGCCTTAGTCTCCATAAGTATTGGGACAATAGGCTGGAGCCACCATTCCCAGCCCTTACAAGTCTTTAGGAACACGGCTTCTTCGCTTTTCTAAGTAATGTTTTACAGTGGCAACTTCTAGGACCTGGCATTGCCTGCCACTAGTGCACTCTGAATCTCTGGGCCAGGTAGACATGTGAAGTCAGGGCTCTCCAGGCTGGCCTGAGGGGCTGGGCTGGAGCTGCCCGGCTGTGTCATGTGGTACTGGAGGGGACTCAGCATTCCTGTATGTTCTTCTTCCATAGGAGCAAGAGCAGCTCTACCTGAGGTCGGGTGTGGTGTCATCTGCCACCTTTGAGCAGCCGAGTCGGCAGGTGAAGTTGTGGGTGAAGATGGTAACTCCACTGATCAAGAACTTCTTCTGAGGACAGACAGGTGTGGTCCCTAGCGTCTCATCATGTTCTTCCCGGGTGGTCACAGGTTGGGCAGGTGGTTGTTCTGACTCAACCAGAACTCCCAGAGGGCTCTTTCATCCCTCTCTGTTAAACACAGAGCAGCATCTTCAGGGGTGGGGCAGCTGTCCTCAAAGTGTTTGAAACCTGATGCTAAGTTAGGCGGTCTGTTCAGCTTCCATCAGATACGCACTTCACCAAGCCCCAGGTTGCCTGTGCTGGGGTCGGCAGTGGCATCCTGTAGTCCCCTCTGTTCTCCCTTCCCAGGGGGTCCTGAAGAGGCCCTGGGGCAAGGGCTCAGGGATGAGGGGACAGAAAGGCCAATTGAGCCCCTCCAGGCTGAGCACACTGGTGCAGGAGACGTAGATGTGGGAGGGGGGAGCGCTGTTGCTCATGAGAGCGGCTCTGGCTTGCTGCCCTGGCCAGCTGCAGCCCGCAGGGTGGGGCCTTGGTGGAGCCAGACCCCGGGCTGCTGCCTTGACGCCTTGCTGATGTCTCTGTGATGCGGTTATGGAGATGCGCCCTTCTAGTCTCTGCTCTGCCCACCCAGGAGGGGCCTGCTGCTTCACCAGGGGCACTGGTGGGGTCCCACAGTCACCTGAGGAAACCCCGGACTGTCTTGATGCCTGGAGGTCCGGGCAGGGGTTGGCTGCCATTAAAGGTGGGGCTCTCTGCCCAGTGGCCCTGTGTGTTCTGGATCTGTCAGGGCCTGGACTGCACTCCAGCTGGGATCAGGCTTCCGAGGCCCCTGCTCTCTGGGTCTGGATGTTGTGGGTGGCTCTGGTGCTTTGGATGGTTGGGCCTTTGGATGGTGGCTTGTGGGGAAGGGGGAGGAGTCAGATGAGCCAGGGCCCATGTGGCCAGCAGACGTGCTAGTGCTGGTGCCACATGTATGCAGCGTGGGCCCCCGAGCACCGGCCACCTAGGTTCTCCGCTAAATCTCATTCTTAAAAAATGTGCAGTTCATCTTGTAGCCTTTTCTAGTTATTTTAATTACTTTTAAAGAATGTGTACAAAAGGAGAGAGTAAAACGAAACGAAAAGATGAAGAAACTGGCCATTTCTTGCCCTCCCTTCCCCCAAGCAGCTACCCTTAGCTGGTTTCTTCTGATGTGCATACGTGTCCATGTTTCTAAATAATGTGCATATCCTGCTGTCATCCTCCCCTAAAATACAGACTTAACCGAAACAGCACTGGTATTCCTCCTGAAACAACCATTAGCACGAATGCCATAGTATCATCAAGTACCCAGATGGTGTTCACAGTTGCAGTTGCCTTAACATTTTTAATTTTTTCAGTTATTTGACTTGAAGTCCAATTAAGGACCATACCTTGTGATTGTTTTCCCTAACAATTGATTTTTTTCAAGAATGAACTTTATTTATTATTATTTCAGATGGAGTTTCACTCTTGTTGCCCAGACTGGAGTGTGATGGCATGATCCTGGCTCGCCACAACCTCTGCCTCCCAGGTTCAAGTGATTCTCCTGCTTCAGCTTCCCAAGTAGCTGGGATTACAGGCATGCACCACCATGCCTGGCTAATTTTGTATTTTTTTTTTTTTTTTTTTTAGTAGAGACGGGGTTTCACCATGTTGGCCAGGCTGGTCTCGAACTTCCAACATCAGGTGATCCGCCCTCCTCAGTCTCCCGAAGTACTGGGATTACAGGCATGAGCCACCGCGCCTGGCCATGAACTTTATTTGTATTGGATCTACTTAAAACATTTTTGTGTCACCTAATAACATGGGATTTTGAATACACGTCAAGTGTATGTATAAAGCCAGCTCCTCACATCCCCCAGTGTCTACAGGAGCCGCTTTTGCAACCTCACTGCCTCATCTATCTTCAGGTGCTTGACCCTTGCACAGAGAGAAGCTTCCTGGGCTCCAGGGCATGGCAGCCTGTCCTTTTGGGAAGTGAGATTGGATTCGGTCCCTTCACTTTGCCTCTGGAAGCGGCTTCTGGCCTTTCCCTCCTGGGCTGGCAGCAGTCACTGTCACCCTTCATGGGGTCTGAAAGGCTGCTCGGACTCAGTGCTGGGAGCACCCGGTCTTAGACCAGGCAGACCTGCAGTTTGAGTGGCTGTGGATAAGTGGAGCGCAGCCTGGCCACACAGCCGCACAGCAGTGAACGCTGTTTGCCTTCAAACTAGTTATTAGGATGTCCTGTGGGACAATTAGACAGAGGAGCCAAAGGAATGTGCAGGGGCACTGGGTTTCTGTTTGGAGAGAGGCTTTCAGTAAACAGAGTTCGCATTCCTACAGATTCTGTGGGACCAGAGTAAACATCATTGTGCCACAGCCGGGCTTAAGCAATCTGCAGTGCTGTTCCCGCAGCGTACCGCTGCTCCCTCTGCCTCTGCTAATGACCTTTGAGGCTGTCCCAGGCAGGTTCTCCTGAGGAGCTCCCCAGACCAAGGCTCCCTCACTCTGCAAAGCAGCCGGAGCAGCAGAGAGAGCCGCGGTGGTGACTGCCACAGTCCTCATGGTATTCCAGGTGCGCAGGGTTGCCACACTTCAGTCCCTGTGTTCCCCGTCCCTGGAGTGCAGCTTCAGCACGAGTCATCCCTTGGAAAGTTTAGAGATAATTTTATCTACCCACAATATGTGCATGTGGAATAGATTACTCTTTTATTTCAGCATCTAAAGGCAAAATGGAAAAAGCTCACATTTTGTGGTTATTACCAGGGACTGAAGTGAGTTGCCCTGCAGCCCCTGGCAGCTTTATCTCCTGTGGTCACATGAAGGGTGGCAGTGACCCCTCCTGGCCAGCAGAGGTATTGGCCCAGCCAGGCCGGGGAGGCTGCAGCTGCCTCCTTCCCTGCAGCTCCAAAGGGACTGGATTCCTTGGATGCCAGGAAGGGAGGATTTCAGGGATGTTTTTCTTCTCCCTCTGATAGCCCTGTTTGGCCCTAAGATGGTTGTGAACCTTTACCCTCAGAATTTGGACTTTGTAGTTGCTTTTTAACTCATGATTTAGGTGAGTAAACTTGGAAAAATGTTTTTGCAAAATTTGAAAGTCAAGCTGAATTTAGAACGGTATTTGTAGTTGGTTGGTTTGCCTTTTTTTTCCCTCTTTTGAGACAGGGTCTTGCTGTCACCCAGGCTGGAGTACAGTGGTATAATCACAGCTCACTGCATGCTTGACCTCATGGGCTCAATCACCCCTCCGGCCTCAGCCTCTCAAGTAGCTGGGACCACTGGAGTGTACCACCATGCCTGGCCAAGTTTTTGTATTAGCCGGGTACCGTAACTCATGCCTGTAATCCCAGCACTTTGAGAGGCTATGTGAGTGGGTCACCTGAGCTCAGGAGTTTGAGACCAGCCTGGCCAACATGGCGAAACCCCATCTCTACTGAAAAGACAAAAATTAGCTGGGTGTGGTGGCAGGCACCTGTAATCCCAGCTACTTGGGAGGTTGAGACAGGAGAATCGCTTGAACCCAAGAGGCGGAGGTTGCAGTGAGCGAAGATTGGGCCATTTAATTCCATCTCAAAAAAATGTTGAGGATTATGTCTTGGTCCCCCTGGGATCCGTCTTTTCTGGCATTTGCAGCTGCTGCCTCTCGTCCCTCAGGTGTCTAGTCAGTCCTCTCCCTTGTGCCTGTACACTGCTGCCCTGGCCCCCTTGCTGCAGTGCCTTGCTTCAGCACAGCCACGGAGAGTCCTCCAGGTTTCCAGCTTGCTGCTCTCAGTATCTGCTGAAATCATTCCAATTTCAGAGCAGTGGGGGGCTTGACGTCTTAGCCAGGGCTCTCAGGCAGCCTCTCCGCCAGGACCACCCACAGCTGTGGAGTGAGGAGGGCGACGCTGTTTTCCTGAGCCCTCTCTCTGCACAGCTTGAGGGTGGCTGTTCAGGGTTGTTCTATAGCTACTTATACCATGGAGAGAGAAGCTGCAGGACTTGTCCAAAGAACAAGGACCTTGCCTGTCTTATGCTAGGGTCGCAGTTTGCTGTAGAGAGGCCTGGCTGGTCCAAGCCTGCAGTCCACATAGGTGACCGCCGCCCCACACCCTTCTCGTGGGCTCCATGGCCTCCAACTGCAGGTGAGGCAGGAAGAACTGATGATGGGGCTGAGGGCAGTGGACAAAAGGAAAAAGAGCTGCCACAGAGGACTGGGAGACACCTGTGAGCAACCGGGACAGGGCACTTGTCTTGTGTCGGTGGGGGGGGGTGTCCCTGAGTACCCCGTGGTTCAGAAAGAGCAGGCGCTGGGCAGGGAAGTGCTTCTGCTGTGTGGAAATAGCACCTGTGGGAGCAGCTTGTTCTAGATTCTTTGGGTGGGGGCTTGGGTATGTTTCCATAGTTGTAAAAGGTACTTACTGTTGTTTTTGAGAACGGGGAATAATGCCTAATGAGACTGTGCGGAGGTGGCAGCTCCTGTTATGGGGGAACGCCCTGTCCCCTCATTGGCAGCTGATTTGCACATAGCATCAGGCCAGAGGGTGTGACTGCCTAGCCCCAACCCCACTGAGCCCCGCTGGGAAGTCAGGATTTGGGGTTTGCTTGCTTCTGGCTGCTGGGAATTGGGGCATTTCCCAGCTCTGCGGTGGCCGTCAGGCACAGAATGGAGTCAGATGGGGATGGCTCAGTGGTTTCACTGGCTTTAATCTGCCCCGCCTCTTCCACCCTCTAAGGGTACAAAAAACCACCACCAGTTCCTATAAAGAATAGTTGTAGGTAGGACCCAGGAACGAGCTAAACCTGTAGGAGCAGCGCCACAGCTGCTAGGATCCACTTCGCTGCTTTCTCTTTGGTCTTCAGGTTAAAGGTCCAGACGTAGGTGGGGCCACGGATGCGTGTTTTGTACACGGGACACTCATAGATGTTCTTGGTCTCCATGCGGTCCACAGGAATGGCCTTGATGAAGATGACAGGCATGGCCGGCGTCATCTCCTTCAGCCGCGCTTCGGCGATGACTCCGGTCTGGGTGTCCCAGCGAGCCCCTGCGGGGACAGCATGGCTGAGGGTTGGGAGGTGACTGGGTCCTGTCTGGAACACTGCCAGTAAGTGATGGAGGGGCTGGTCCTTGAGTTCCCCGCCCTTTGCAGAGATGGGCTCCACCCCGAAGGGCATCAGGCCACGTGCCATGGCTGTAAGCAGAGGCCCTTGGAGGTGATGGCGTGCATGTCATAACTACCCCGTGTCTCACTGTGCACGAACAGCTCAGCTAAAGCCCTTGGGTTCCACCTGTTTTAAAAGAGCCTCATCTGTCAGCCTTAATATCAGTGGCAGGAAGTCATAACTCCAGCTAAAAATTAAAGTTCCCTGACTTCATATGTACTGTCTGCCCTGTGTGTACATAGTGTCATTATACATCTGTGCATATAAACATGATTTGCCTTTAACCGGACTATTATTTCTACTCGCCTATTTAATGATGTTTCTCTTTCCTGTCTGAAATTTCAAAATAAACATGGAGAGCGGCTGCTGCTGTGCTTACCTTTGGTGCTGTGGGAAATGGGGTGCCTGAGCTGTTGCTGGCCCAGCCCTGATATCCCACAGGTAAGGGGGTGATGTTAGCTGTTGAGGGGGCCAGACGGGGTGAGCTGGGGCAGACTGCTAATGGGTGCCCCTGCCTCTCTTTCCTGGAACCCTGTGCCCCAGGAGCCACAGCAGCTTAGAGAATGGGTGGGATTTGGACAGGAGCACCTGGCATAGGGCCAGCCCACATGCCCTGGAGCCTCAGCACGGCTACAAAACGCACTTCTGTCCTGGGCTCACTGCTCCATGGCCAGGAAAGGCTGAGTTTTTCATCGTTCCTCATCAGGTCAAAGCCACTCTCACACACGCTCTGCCGTTTTCAGTAAAGCAGAGGCCAGGGGATTGGGGTGGGGCATGTTTGGTCTCCTGCAGAGCCCCCTGTACATTCTCTCACCCGTCTCTAGGATCAGCATGGCTCTGGCCTGCAGGCTGATGCCCCTGAGAGCACCTCTCTCCCTCCCGTCCCCACGGCTCTTGAACAGCCTGTCTTTGCCAAGAGCTAGTTTTATTTCCTCTTGCCAGGTAGCATTGGCTCTGGTAGCTTCTGCAGACAGACCAGAGCCCTCCTTACCTTCCATGAAGAGTCCGTACACATAGGAGCCCTCTCGCGGGGGAGCGGTCATGTCCTCCCTGTTTTTCTTGGTCACTTCCACAGACAGACACATTTTGTCCAGGGGCCACTCATTCTTCCTGGCCATGGACTGCATGATGGCCGTGAGGAAGGACTGTGGGTTGAAGAAGCCAGCCAGCCACACAGTGGTGGGCAGGGCAAAGTCTGTCGTCCAAGCCTCGAGTTCCTGCAAGGACACACGAACAGCTGAGAAGAGAGGGCAGGGAGTGACAGGGCCTCAGCCATTCTGAGCAGGGGTCATGCCAGAACCTTCCACAGGCCACTCAGCAAGCTAGGAGTGGTGGACGGAGGGTGGGCTGTGGAGCTTGGCCACCTGCCCTCATGCAATTTTGTTTTTGTTTTGAGACGGAGTCTCACTGTGTCGCTCAGGCTGCACAACCTCAGCCTCCCCGGTTCAAGTGATTCTCCTGTCTCAGCCCCCTGAGTAACAGGGATTACAGGCACGCACCAGCACACCTGGCTTATTTTTTGTATTTTTAGCACAGATGGGGTTTTGCCATGTTGGCCAGGCTCGTCTCAAACTCCTGGCCTCAAGTGATTCGCCTGCCTTGGCCTCCCAAAGTACTGGGGTTACAGGCATGAACCACCATGCCCAGCCACTGTTTGCTCCATTTTAAACGAGGGAATGGGAAGAGAAGGATCAGGAAGGGAATGGCTTCCCATTTGTGGATAATTTAGGAGCCCAAAGAGGCCCTTGCCTTCATTGTCATGCTCCTTATAGAGGGCGGCTTACCCTTAGAGTGTCGCATGAGGAGCTGCTCTCATTGCGGCCTGGCCTTCAGGAGAAAAGGCCTCAGGGCATGTGAGGAGCCTGGGCTAGGCCCTTCCCACCCTGCTCTGACAGAGCCACCCAGCCTTCAGGGCCATGCTCCCTCAGGGTGTGCTGAGCCCTAGGCACTCAGCCCCCGAGTCTCAAGTCAGGAAGCATCTCAGAGAAGCTGGCACTTACCCTGATGCGGAGCAGCAGGTCTGTGTACCAGGCCGCCAGGCCCATCATGGAGGGGTAGGCCCGGGCCACCCACGTCTCAGGCACGGTGTTGTAGAAGAGAGCCGTGGACAGGTCTTCCATGTCGGTCGTGATGGTCAGTTCCCCCTAGGAGACACAGACGGTGTGGGGAGCCCTGGTCTGGGCCTGGTTTTGCCCACTCGTGGGGGCCTGGAGAGCACTGGCCTCAGTGCGTGCCACGAGTTGTCAACAGCGTGGCTTGGTGCTTCGCCTTGGGAGGCGCCCTGCCTCAGGGCCTTGCAAGAGCCTCCTGCTAGGGAACGGTCTAGATGAGCTCCGGGGCTAGCTCTGGAGAGGGAGCAGTGACGTGCTGACCCCGTGGCCCATGCTCCTGCTAGGGACAGTCTGTCTAGATGAGCTCCGGGGCTTGTTCTGGTGGAACGGCCAGAGCTCTGGAGAGGGAGCAGTGAAGTGCTGATCCCGTGGCCCACGCTCGGCTCAGGCTGCCAGAGGCCTGCGTTGCTGCTGGTTTTGCCATCAAGCCATGTCTGTGGGGCCTGGCCGACACATTTTACCTTCAGCCCGAGGTTCAGCTCCTTCAGCGAGCGGCGCATTTCGTTCGTCAGGATGTTCATTCTTTCACATTCTTGAAAGGCAACTACCACATAAGGGGTCTTTTCAGCTGCCTTTGCCATGATTTCAGCCATGTTGAAAGTCTCTGGAATCTTCTCCAGGATGTCCTCCAGCACAGCCTTCACCTGGAAGCCAGTTTGCAGACAGCCCCCGTCAATGCAAGGAGCCTGCCCCACCAGCTGCAGGGACAGGAAGCCCGCCCAGAATGTTCCTAGCCCTGAGTCCTGGAGAGGAGGGAAGAGGCAAGTGGAGCTGCCAGAAACAGGGTCATGGGTGCAGTCACACATCTGACAAGGGGAGGGAGCCACAGCGTTCTGATGTCATTAGCAAGGCCCTGCAGCTGTGGCCGTGGGCGCCATAGGGTGCCTAGCCTGGGGACTGCAGACGTTCATTCCCATGCACTAGCCTCCCGTCAGGTTTAGCCAGCGGTTAGGGGATTGCAACTTTGTCCTTTGTGTGGGCTTTCTGTAGGGACCATGCCGGTCACACCTTCTCAAGGAGAGGCCCACAGAGTGCACAGAGGTCACCTGTACCATCCTCTCTGTCAGTTTCTAACTTCAGTCATTAGACTAAGAGAAGGTCCTGGACCTAATAGCAATAAGGGTCTCACGTCAAGAATTCAACCTGTCTACTGGGAAGCCCGGTACTTAGCTAATATGTAATAAAGCTTTTCCACAATCTATTAAGAAGTGCAGGCCGGGCGCGGTGGCTCACGCCTGTAATCCTAGCACTTTGGAGGCCAAGGCGGGTTGGTCGCCTGCAGGAGTTCAAGACGAGCCTGTCCAACATGGTGAAGCCCTCTCTCTCCCAAAAATACAAAATTAGCTGGGTGTGGTGGCGGACACCTGTATTCTCACAGGAGGCTGAGGCAGGAGGATCACTCAAACCCGGGAGGCATGGAGGATGCAGCGAGCCAAGATCAGATCATTGCACTCCAGCCTGGTGACAAAGCTAGACTTCATCTCAAAAAAATAAATTGCAGAGGTGCCCAGGAGGTGGCACAGAGGTACCCAGAGAGGTGACAATTCGTTCAGAGCACTGGCGTCCCTGAGCTGCTCTAATCCTTGGAGCGCCAGCAGGACCTGCGGTCGCAGCCACCGAGTGGCTCTGGAGCACCTGCCCTCGGGGCTGTCCGGCTGTCCCGGTGGGGAATGGCGCTGGGGAAGCTGGAAGACCGCAGGGCACGGGGCTGGGGCCGCACCCACACCCTCTGAGGACCCCTCTGTGCTCATGCCCCCCCTCCGAAATCTGCAGCTGCCGCGCCTGGGGACCTGCTGAGCAGCCTACGGGCCCCGCCCCAGGGTTTCTGACGTCCAAGCCCGGGGCTGGGGCAGAGTGTACCTCACCAGCAAGCCCCCCAGCGCTGCCGCCAGTCTCTGTGACCCCTCCCCCTCCTCTGGCTTGGGAACGGGTTTTCAAGCTCCTGCCTTCTCCTCACGGGACACGCCTGTGCCAGCCCCCGAGTCGGTCTCTTTAGGCTGCATTTCCAGGACGGTGCGGAACAGCTTCTCCGAGGTGACCGTCAGAGAGCCAATCTCTGCGTTGGGGTGCAGGCCATACAGATAGGGACTCTCGGGGGGTAGGTTCTCATCGATGTATTCGTGGTAGCCCTGAAAAGAGGGCAGTTTGTAAGCAGAGACAAAGCTGTGCAGGCTGAAACGCATGTCCTGTTCGTTAAGTGTTCCTTGCCAGAATGTTCCACCCATGTCTTGCCCTCTATACAGATCCCACTTGTTTCCCATCCCTGTTTGTGGGCTGCCCGCCACGCTCCCAGCGACATAAAAGAAAACCCGTTCCCCTTTTCCCTGAAGCTGCATTTTTCTTTTTTTTTAATTAAAAACAATACGTTGTTGCTTCTATCAGCCTTTCACTTCTCCCAGTGAGGCACGTTTGTCATGCGCTCTTACTTTGGTTGCCTGGGTTCTTGCTCAATTACGGATACTCCAGGTGTGCGAGGCTCTCGCTGGAAGGCACGCACCTTCGTGGCGTTGAGCTCCTGTTTAACTTGTCATCCTTACCTTGTAGTCCAGGTTAGGGGGGACATGAAAGCCGGGGGCCAGCAGGACATCCCCCTCCAGCATCTCTGTCCGGATGTACTCCGCCAGGTAGGTCCTGCACAGCCGGCGGTCCCAGTCGTCTGTGATGTGGCCGCCATACATGATCTCACCAAAAAGGTAGCGGAGATCGTCCCAGGGCACCTGAGGAAGGATGACTGCAGTTAGGGGAAGGTGCCCCCCATTCCCATGGCCCTCTGATCATGAGAATCAGGCTCAGGCAGGGTGTGGGAACCTGGCCTTCAGTGCTGTGGCCTCCTTGCTCTCCAGGTCGGCCACCTGCCTGTTCACCTTCAGGGCCACCAGGTCACCTTTCTTTCCTCTCTGGTGCCACCAGACACTGGCGTCTGCTCAGCGGCCAGCCCCTTTGGCTCCTCTCACAAGGGGCCATGTAGTGCCTCCCTCCACCTTGGATGGTGCTTCTACAGCTGGTGCTCTGCATCTCCCGTGGCAGTGGTGGCAGATGCTTCTGTGCCTCACTGCGCCTCTGAGGCCACAGGGCAGAATCGGAACTCGCCCCTCTGCCTCTGCTGCCCTGTGTTACCATCCCAGACTCTGCCCTTCACAGTCCACTTTCAACACAAGATGTTTGATTCTAGAGTTGACTGAAGGGTTGACTCCAGCGCGGTCAATCTTCTGGCCACAAAGTCTAGTCAGTCACTTCAGATAGATCTGGCAAGCCTCCCTCCCACCTGGGGGAAGTAGAGTCCTTCCTGGTTCTCATCCTTCCAGCAGCTCCTGTGCTTCCAAGGTCTTTGCAGTCACATAGAGGGTTTGAGCAAGTGATTTATCTGACCTAGGCCACCTGCGCCTTAGGGAACGAAGACCAAACCTGGCAGTGTCCTCTCCAGACACTGACAGAGCCGTGGTGAGGCCTGCAGCCCAGGAAGCCCTGCTTCTCCTTCTCACCGAGTCCCAGCTCACAGCCTGGGGTCACGACTGAGGGGGAGTCCCCATCCAGGTACAAGATGGGCAGGTGGCATGGAGCGTGCTAACTCAGGAGAGCTGCCCAAAGCTGGCACCTGCTGCAGGTGGGGAAGCGCCTGGACCATCATTATTCTATCAGGTTGGGGAGATGACAGATTTGCTGCTTTTCAAATTCTCTTTGGTTTGTGAAACTACTTGATGTCTTTTAAGCCTAAGAAAAAGACCAACAAAAGGAAAGGAAGGGAGGGAAGGGGAGAGGGGAGGGAAGGAGAGAGGGGAGGGAGAGAGGGAAGGAGGGAGGGAGGGAAGGGGAGAGGAGAGGGGAGAGAGGGAGAAAGGGAGGAAAAGGAGGGAGGGATGGAGAGGGAGGGAGAGAGGGAAGGGAGGGAGGAAAAGGAGGGAGAAAGGGAGAAAAAGGAGAAAGGAAAAGGATGGAGAAAGGGAGGAAAGGGAGGAAAAGGAGGGAGGGAAGGAGAAGGGAGGAAGGTAGGTGAGAAGGGAAAGGAGGGAAGGAAGGAGGGAGGAAAGGGAGGGAGGGAGGGAAGGAAAGCAATATATATATTGAAGCACAGGGCACGCTAAGCCCCTCACCTTGGGGTTGGCCTCCAGGTAGTTGTAGAGCACGCTGATGGAGATGGTGAGGTCCCCGTTATTGAAGGGGTACGACCGGCTCCAGCCCTGGGCCCCAAACTTGCGCCTCTCTGCCACCACGGCGTGGAAGTAGCACATGGCGAAGAGGATGCACTTGAACTCCATCTCCTTGGTGCACATCTCCAGGGTGCCCTGTGGGGCACACGCACGAGGGTGTGAGGAAGTGTACACAGAAATGCCCCCGATGGGACCAGCGTCCAGCCCTTGCCAGATGCTTTGCTGCGGTGGGGACAGTGGGGGGACGAAGCTGTGGGCTGGGCGGATCTCCATCAGACCACCTGCAGGGAAAGCTGGGCTGTCACGGCTGAGTACAGAAGGCTTTCTTATTTCTTTCAGAAGTGCGGTTTTCACCTTTTTAAGTACTTATTACAAATTGAATTACTGATACTGCTTCCTAATAAGATCTTCCCAAATCCTGGACATTTCGGGACTACTTTAATAAGAAATAATGTTCCTTTGTAATTATCAGCATTCCTCGTCACTTACGCACAGTATCCCAAACTCTAAAAACGACTGGTAAAGTTCCATCAGGACGGGGGATGGGATAGGGGATTGGGGAGGGGATGGGGTCGCTTCTCAAACTCTTTCTTTTCATCTGGCTCCAGGGTAAGGCCAACTGAGCCCAAACTGTGACTCCTAGGTCTCTAGATGTGTGAGTTTTCACTCATTCATCTTTGCGGCTTGGTGACTTGTGAACACACAGAGGCTTCTGGTGGGCGCTGAGCTCCGTCTGCCCTGCTCAGCGGCTGACGGAGCACCCCCAGGCCAGGTTCTCTGTGGGGAGCTGCAGCCACAGTGGCCAAGGCTCCCACTGGGGAGGGACAGATAAGTGCTAGGGGAAATGCCCCGGGGGGACCAAGACCAGGGCCTTGTCCTAGGCATCATGGAAAGCCTGGCACAGGCCCCTCTGGCAACATGGACAGGAAGGGGAGCAGATGGGGTTCCATCACCCAACTGTCCCCTCCTGGCTGCCTGGGACGGAGACAGTGGGCCCAGGAGACTGGCCTGGCCAGCCCCTTTCAGACCTCAGCTTCCTGGGAGGGGGGCGCTGGTGGTGAACATTTGGAGAGCCAGAGTGACGCCAGCCAGTGTGAGACTCACCAGCCCCCAGGACAAGGGAAGTCCTGGCGGGTGTCACCACCTGTCCTTCAGAGTCCATCTGATCGGGCACTTTCAGCAGCCAGCCTGCACCCAGGACTGTGGCATCATGGACAGGCAGGCGCCACCCAGCACCGATTCTTCCCGTGGCCTCGTTTTCAGAGGCCCACAACCCCTTGGAGGCAGCTGGTCCCAGAACCTGTGAAGGGTCTGCTTGCCCACAGGTCTCAGCTGTCACTCCCCGGCCACCCACCTCCCCAGCCAGAGATGGGATGAGGTGCCACTCCCATGTGCTGGCTGGCAGCGCTTCACACTGGCTGGCAGCGAAGGCCCAGTCCCTGCCAAGTGCCCCAATCCCTGTCTGTCACTGACTGACACTTTGCAAAATACAAAAAAACGAAACCCTAAAGGAAAACCAACCCCGTGCTTGGATTCACAGCAGTGTCGGGTCACTGCAGGGTTTGCTAAGCGCCTCTTGGGTTTCTGCACTGATGTCATACAGATTGGCAGAAACCGTTCCAGGACTGGCGCTGACCCCAGGTCTGGCGCTGACCCCATGTCTGGCACTGACCCCAGGGCCGCTGTGAGCTGCATGGCCCCATACACCATGTGCACCCACAGCACTCATCACACTAGAGTACTGCTTCCAGGACACATCCTCACACCCCTCAGCAACAGGGTGCAGGCCAAGGCGAGAGGTGCATGGTACTGGTTGATTGGTTAATGCAACGGGGGACCCATTGTAAACATTTGGTTTTCTGCTTTGGGTTTTCTGTTACTTTCACACTTCACTAAGGGTGTGTCCTTCAAAAGCTGGTTGGGGCCAGGTGTGGTGGCTCACACCTGTAGTCCCAGCACTTTGGGAGGCCAAGGTGGGCAGATCACGAGGACAAGAGATGGAGACCATCCTGGCCAACATGGTGAAACCCCATCTCTACTAAAAATACAAAAATTAGCTGGGCATGGTGGTGCATGCCTGTAATCCCAGCTACTCAGGAGGCTGAGGCAGGAGAATCGCTTGAACCCGGGAGGCAGAGGTTACAGCGAGCCGAGATTGTGCCACTGCACTCCAGCCTGGCAACAGAGCAAGATTCCGTCTCAATAAGTAAATAATAAAAATAAAAAATAAATAAGCACCTTAAATTATTTGCGTTTTTTCATCTTTCAGGAATATGTTGATTTTGACTGTGAGGGGTGTGTAGACAGGGGAAGAAAACCGGAGGGAGGTATCCCCAGAGTTCAGAGTGGTCCTCAGGGCCCCAAGGGATGGATGCCAGGCCGGGGCATGGGCCGGGGAGGCGGACCTACCTGGGTGAACAGGTCCAGGGCCTTGTGCAAGTTGGCGTGCATGCCCGTGGGGGGCTCGCTGGTGACCTTGATGGAGTTCTCCAGGATGCCCTGGGGGATGATGTGGGTCTCTGGGCTGGGCGCAGGCTCCGCGCTGATGAACACGCGGTAGTCCTTGTGGCTGCCGCTGCTGTGTCGCTCCAGCTTCTTGTCCAGCGTGCCCAGCCACCGGGCCACCAGGTGGATGTTCTGCAGCCAAGACCAAAGGCTGGTCACACACACGCTTTCCCCGGCCCCGGGCCCACGAGGACAGGTGCCGGCCGTGTTCCCTGGCAAGGGCAGGGCTCTTCTCACCAGCACCCCACACTTGCTCGGTGCTGGCGTTGCCCCACCCCTTACCTGTCCACCCTAACCAGGTGCTGGGCTTGCCAGCATGTCTTCAGCAAAGCAACTGAGGCCCCAGAATCAATTTTTGTGTTCGATTAATTGGAAACCTCCAGCCCTAAGGTGAGTCCTTCGTGTCTTCCCTGGCATAAGGCTGAGATTCTATCGTCCCCACCCCTCCTCTTGAAGCCAAGGGCTTCTCACCAGGGCCAGGCTTAGCCCTGTGGATTGAGGTGGACACACACTGTAGGACTCATGGAAGCCAGGACAGGTTCAGAGGCACTCCACGGCAAGAGGTAGTGAGGAGGGGTCTTGGGGGGGACTCCAGGCTGAGGAGGCGTGGTCAAGCTAGGGTTTAGCCAAATGTGCAGACCATCTCCTGGGCGCTGCTCTGGGCTTCGCTGCCTGCCCCAAGAGAGGAGGGAGGAGGGGGGAGGGGGAGGAGGAGGAGGCAGAGGAGGAGGAGGAGGAGGAATGCTTTCGTCAACCCAGCATTTGTTTTTTTTTTTTTTGAGACGGAGTCTCACTCTGTCGCCCAGGCTGGAGTGCTATGGCACGATCTCGGCTCAATGCAACCTCTGTCTCCTGGGTTCAAGCAATTTTCCTGCCTTAGCCTCCTGAGTAGCTGGGATTACAGGTGTGTGCCACCAGGCCCAGCTAAGTTCTGTATTTTCACTAGAGATGGGGTTTCGCCATGTTGGCCAGGCTGGCCTCGAACTCCTGACCTCAGGTGATCTGTCTGCCTCGGCCTCCCAAAGTGCTGGGATTACAGGTGTGAGCCACCGCGCCTGGCCGTTTGTTCTTTAATCTCTCTTTGGGGTGCTCTGGTATGAAGCCCAACATCCCTCTCGCCATTGAAGAGTCTACTCTCTCCTCTGGGCAGTCATGGCACCCCACACCACACAGCCCACCCTGGCAGAGCCGACATCGGGGTCCCCTCTCCTTCAGTGGGTGGTAGGAGTTCCACCCACATTTCTGAATGCAAATTCCAGATCCTGCTTCCTTCAGGGCCTTCTGGCCCATCCCCACGGCCGCCTCAGTGCAGGGAGTCCTCCCCCACAGTGCTGGCCGCCTTGTACCTGCAGAATGACCCAGTGTCCCTTCTCTGCAGCCACGTCCAGGGCGTTCTCGGCCACCACCTCTTGTCCCTGCCCCAGGGACACATTATGGAGTTTTCCATTGTCTATGGTAAATCCTAGTTTTTTTCCTAAAGAAAAGAAAAACAGGAAAAACACCAGGTAATTAAATGACGCAGATTCAGGCTCTGTGATCTGTGTCACCCAGCCAGGAATTCCACATGTCTCCCTCATTTAGTTTTGGTGGTAAAATACACACGATACAAATTTGCCATTTAAAAAACCATCTGAGAGCATATAATGAAGTGACATTCAGTAGATTCACAATGTTGTGCAGTCATCTGTTTGGTTCTGGAGCACTGTCATGGCCCAAGAGGTGGCCCCCATACCCATCGGACACTCCCTCCCAGCCTCTCCTCCGGTGGCTCCTCCAGGCAGCCACTCATCTGCCATCTCCTTTGTGTCTCCAGGGATTTGCCCATTCTGCATATTTCGTATTAATGGAACCATACCATATGGGGCCTTTGTGTCTGCCTTCTTTCACTGAGCGTAGTGTTTTTGAGGTCCATCCATGTCATAGCATGTATCAGCACTTCACTTTTTTGTGTGTGTGAGACGGAGTCTCATTCTGTCACCCAGGCTGAAGTGCAGTGGCGCAACCTTGGTTCACTGCAATCTCCACCTCCTGGGTTCAAGCAATTCTCCTGCCTCAGCCTCCCGAGTAGCTGCGATTACACATGCGTACCACCACACCCGGCTAATGTTTGCATTTTTAGTACAGATGGAGTTTCACCATGTTGGTCAGGCTGGTCTCGAACCCCTGACCTCAGGCGATCCACCCGCCTTGGCCTCCCAAAGTGCTGGGATTACAGGCATGAGCCACTGTGCCTGGCCTTTTTTTTTTTTTTTTTTTTTTTGAGACAGGGTCTCACTCTGTCACCCAGGCTGAACTCCACTCCCCAATCTCAAGTGGTCCTTCTGCCTCGGCCTCCAGAGTAGCTGGGACCACAGGCATGCACCACTATGCCCAGCTAATTTATAAATTTTTTGGAGCAACAAGGTCTCCCTAGGTTGACCAGGCTGATCTCGAACTCCTGGGCTCAGGTGATCCCCCTGCCTCAGCCTCCCAAAGTTCTAGGACTGTAGCTGTGAGCCACTGCACCTGGCCTACTTTTTCCTTTTTTTTTGAGACAGGGTCTCATTCAGTCACCCAGGCTGGAGTGCAGTGGCTCATCACAGCTCACTGCGGCTTCAACCTTCCCGGCTCAAGTGATCCTCCCACCTCAGCCTCCCGAGTAGCTGAACTACAGGCTTGCAGCACCACGTCCTGCTACATTTTTTTGTATGTTTTGTAGAGATGGGCCTTTGCCATGTTGCCAAAGCTGGTTTTGAGCTCCTGTGATCAAGCGATCTGCCCACCCGGGTCTCCCAAAGTCCTGGGATACTGGTGTGAGCTGCCGCACCTGGCAGCTCTTTTTTAATCAAGGGATACTATGTTTTAATCGAGGAATACTATTCCTGTGTATAGCTCCACCACACTCTGTTAATCCATTTATCCATTCCTCAGTTAGTGGACATGGGGGCTGTTTCTGCCTTTTGGCTGTTATGAATGGACAGTTGCGTAGAGTACTTGCTTAGAGACAAATTTAAATTTCCAATTCTTTTGGGTGTATACCCAGGAGTGGAACTACTGGGTCATGTGCTAATTCTATGTGTAACTTATTTAGAAACCACCAGACTGTTTTCCACAATAGCAGCCCCATTTTACATCCTCCCTGTAACCTACAAGGGTCCCAGTTCTCAGGGTCCTCACAACATGTGTTATTTTTCTGTTCTTGATCGCTGCCATCCTAAGGGTGTGAAGCATCATCTCGGGTCTGAAGCAGCGTCTCAAGTGTGAAGTGGTGTCTCGGGTGTGAGGTGGCATCTCAGGTGTGAAGTGGCATCTCGGGTGTGAGGCGGCATCCTGGGTGTGAAGTGGCATCTTGGGTGTGAAGCGGCATCTTGGGTATGAAGCAGTATCTCAGGTGTGAACTGGTGTCTCGGGTGTGAGGCGGCGCCGTGAGTGTGAAGTGGCATCTTGGGTGTGAAGCGGCATCTCGGGTGTGAATTGGTGTCTCGGGTGTGAGGCGGTGTCTTGGGTGTGAGGCAGCATCCCGGGTGTGAAGTGGTGTCTTGGGTGTGAAGCAGCATCTTGGGTGTGAATTGGTGTCTCGGGTATGAGGTAGCATCTAGGGTGTGAGGCAGCATCTTGGGTGTGATGTGGCATCTCAGGTGTGAAGTGGCATCTCGGGTATGAATTGGTGTCTCGGGTGTGAGGCGGTGTCCCAGGTGTGAGGCGGCATCCCAGGTGTGAGGCGGCGTCCCGGGTGTGAATTGGTGTATCGCGTGTGAGGCGCTGTCTTGGGTGTGAAGCAGCATCCTGGGTGCGAAGTGCAACTTAGGTGTGAAGCAGCGTCTCATGTGGGTTTGGTGTGCATTTCCCTGGTGCCTGGTGATGCTGAAAATGCTCCATCTTTGACAATACCACGTGCCTGCTGTACTTACCCAGGGCTTCCACGTCTTTCAAGGGGTCAACCCCCGGGGATAGGATGAAGAAGACTGGCGTGGAGGGGCTGCTCTCCTCGTAGGACTTAGAAAACTCGACACTCCAGCCTTCCACAAACTTTCTGCCCATCTTTTCCTCCACGAAGTTCCTAGGGACAGAGCACATTGTGAGACCCAAGGCAGCAGAACCTGACGCCCTAGGCCAGGGCAAGGGGCTTGGGGTGGGCCGTGGCCCAGGCAGGAGGGCCATTTTTTGTGGACTTTCTTCAGTGGGACAAGGCCTATGGCAGGAGAGCAGAGTCTTCACTGGGCTTTCCTTTCTGTGAGGGACGGGGGTGGGGGATATGTGTTTTCTGCCTTGGCCTTGTTTGTCCTGGGCACCCTTTCTTTCCCAAGGGGCCCTACATCATGCTCCTTCTTGGAGCAGTCTGAGCAGGTGCAGGGAGAGGCCAGCCTTGGAAGGCACCCAGGGTCAACTGCGGGGGGCAGAGAAGGAAGGAAGTTCAGATTAGAGCAGCTTTGGTGAGCCTGAAAAAGTCAAAGAAAAAAGCAACTTCAGATGATACAGTAGCTCCAAACTCTAACTTGACCCCAGTGAGTCTGGGTCAGTCGGGGCCTCGGATAATCCTCCTATGGAGAACCTAGTGATGCTCTGGTGATCCTTCCATCAGGCGTCAGCCTTTATCCTGTGATCACGGGGGCTGAGCTCACTGTATGCGGAACGATAAATTATCTGAGCTAAGATGAGTATGACTGCTGGGTGTGCTGCTCACGCCTGGATTCCTAGCACTTTGGGAGGCCAAAGTGGGCAGATCACTTGAGGTCAGGAGTTGGAGACCAGCCTGGCCAACATGGTGAAACCCCGTCTCTACTAAAAATATAAAACTTAGCCAGGTGTGGTAGCATAGGCCTGTAATCCCAGCTACTTGGGAGGCCGAGGCAGGAAAATCACTTGAACCTAGGAGGTGGAGGTTGCAGTGAGGTGAGATGGCACCATTGCACGCCAGCCTGGGCAACAGAGCGAGATTCTATCTCAAAAAAAAAAAAAAAAAAACTAAGATTTTAGTGGCCAGCTGGTGTTTGAAAGGAAGACAAATGGCCGCATCCCAAGGGGTAAGAACTGCTCATCCCCAGCCAGGTGAACGCCTGAGTGCTCTGATTCTAGCTCGACTTTCAGAAGGGTCTGCTGACACTCAGCCTCCCCGGCGCACCTCAGCTCCTCTGGTTCAAACGGAAATCATCAGCTCGTGCCTCTCCATGCCCTTGGGACTTCCTGGGAATACCCAGATCTGCTGTTCCTCTGCCTGCACTCACCTTTGCTGGCTTCTGTATGGTGCCTGAACTGGGGCCGGCCTCAGACAAGGGTGGGGAGGAGCTGCTCCTCCTGAAGGCCCCCACTTCTACTCAGGCCTCCGGAATGGACTCAGACCCTAGATGCTGTGATCCTTGTCCAGGAAGGAACTTCCAGAACCTATGAAGTCCTGCCCCTGGGCAGGAAGGACTCTAGATCACCTTTGCTAGTCACTTGGCCAGGCCAAATGGTCTTTGGCTATGGATGAATTAATGACGCAGCAGCATGCATGCTGGATTCCAGTCAGGCTTCATGCCTCCTCCGGCACCATGGCCTTGACAAAGGAGCCCTGGAGCTGGCTGGTGTGGTGACAGCTTGCAGCAGACCCTGGCAGCTTAAAGCCAGCCACGGAGGGGGCGCCAACACCATGGAAATTGGCAGAGGCCATGCACCAGAGCTTGTGCTGTGCACTGGGGGTGGCCTGGCCTGCCCCCCAAGTGCCCGTGACCTGTGAGTGTGGAAGTGCTCCCAGGACTGTCAAAGCTGAGGAATGATCTGGGCTCACAGGTGTTTGGGATGGTCCAGGCCACTGCAAAGCACCCAAATGCATCCGCAGTAGGTGGCTGTTTCCTTCTTTTAGGTGGCCAGAGTGTAGTTACACAGGCTAACTTAGGCAATTCTCGGAAGCTCTCAGGAGTTGGGGAAGGTCACCTCATCTTCCAGATGAGGAATTGGATGCATTCTGGGTCCAAACATGCTGCCCGCTCCCACAGGAGAGGGTATTCCTGCTGTGATGGTCAAGTGACCTTGACCTTGGCCTTTCCCAAACTCTGACTCTGCTTCCTCCAGCTGAGTGCGGAACGCAGCCGGCTTTCTCCCTGGACCTCACTGCCCTCCTGCATCACAGTGACTCTGGCTTCATTCCACCCCTGCGTCCCCACCACTCCCAGTCCCTGTCTTCTCCTGTCCGACGAAAACAAAGCAAAACTAAACTCACTCCTGGGAGTCAGGCCTCTGCTTTGTCAGAGGAGAGTTCTTTTTTTTCTGATTTATTTTGAGACAGCGTCTCGCTCTGTCGCCCAGGCTGGAGTGCAGTGGCGCGATCACGGCTCACTGCAGCCTCTGCCTCCCGGACCCAAGTGATTCTCCCCCCTCAGTCTCCTAAGTAGCTGGGACTACAGGCACACACCACCATGGGCCTGGCTAGTTTTTAGATTTTTTGTAGAGACGGAGTCTCACTATGTTGCCCAGGCTGGTCTCAAACTCCTGGGTTCAAGTGGTCCTTCCCAAAGTACTGGGATTATAGGTGTGAGCCACCGCACCTGGCCACCAGAGGGGAGTTCTGTGAGGGACATGAATGTCTTTTGGGAAACCTGGCTGCTTCAGGCTACTTGGAAAGATGAAAAGGAAAGAAGCCAGACAGGCCACAGGTGCTCCAGGGACAGACCCAGGCTCGTTTCTGTGTGAAACTTCACCTCCTTCCTTCAACAGCCCGTCCTTCCAGCACGGAGGGTTTCAGGTCTGGAGAAGTTGCTGAGGAAATCAGAACGGTTCTCTTGCAAACTAGCCACGTGAATATAGTTTGATTACATTTTGTCACCGAGGGGCTCAAAGTCCTCGCATGCCGATGGTTTTGCCACTGTTTTCTTCCCCCAGAACATCCTCAAAGGACCCCATTTGCACAGCCACAATGTACATTCACATCCACAATTCACATTGTACTTTCCTGGGCTGGGCACAGTGGCTCATGCCTATAATGTCAGCACCCTGGGAGGCCAAGGCAGGTGGATCACCTGAGGTCAGGAGTTCAAGACCAGCCTGATCAACATAGAGAAACCCTGTCTCTACTAAAAATACAAAATGAGCCGGGCATGGTGGTGCATGCCTGTAATCCCAGCTACTCGGGAGGCTGAGGCAGGAGAATCACTTGAACCTGGGAGGCAGAGGTTGCAGTGAGCCAAGATGGCACCATTGCCTTCCAGCCTGGGCAACAAGAGTGAAACTCCATCTCAAAAAAAAAAATTACTTTCCATCTAGGTGGCTTATGTGGGGAGTCTTTTCTTCCTATCAGGTATCACAGGGTACCCTCCTCAGTCAGGTTAGTGAGAGACAAGGGGCTCCTCTAATGATGTCTTAATGTCTGAGACATTAAGGGTTAACATGAACTCAGGACTGGAGTCACCAGCCCAGGGTGGAATCCTGCCTCTGTCCTGGAAGAACTTTGTGTGACATGACTTAGCCCCTCTGAGCCCCATTTCGTTCCTCTGTAAAATGGGGAGAAGAAGGCAGTTCAGGGGATCAACTCGAGTCTGCACTGGGTCTAGCAGAGGAACTGAGCAGAGTTTCCAGCAGGCCTGACCCTCGGGGGCTGTGGACACTCACTTGATGGCATAGGTCATGCGGTCCGGCCGCATGCAGCGCATCATGCACAGCTTCTGCAGCGCCGTCTTGTTCTTCCACTCCTTGGGGAAGATCTCCTTCTCGGGGGCTTCCGACTCCACCAGCTTCTTCCAGCGCTTGGCAGATCCTTCAATGTCACTGTCCAGGTTTTTGAACTCATCCATCTCCGAGAGGGCCTAGGGGTGGAAGCCGCGGGCACTGTGACCCTTCTTATTTACCCGAGTCCCTAGAATCTTCCTTTACAGTTCATTCCAGGAGCAGAGGCCACTGCCCTCCAAGGACACTGGGGCCCTGGGATAAGAAAGCCCGAGAGGCCTGCCACCAAAGCACCAGCTGTCTGTGCCCAGCTCGGGCAGCCCTGGACAGTGCTGGGAGCCTCCTCGGTGGGGTCCAGTCTGGGGACATGAGGCGTGGGAGGCGTTAGGAGCTGCTGATCGAGGGGTCTCAGGAAACGGGGCCATTCGAGCTCAGGGGACAACCTTCTTTAGGTCTTTTTGAATGGACCTTGAGACTCGGGGGTCCCTGACTATGTCCAGGAATCCAAAGAATAACATTTTCACTTGGCACCTCCCTACACGGGGAGGAGGGGAGGCTCGGGGAGGCGGGGGGTGGTAAGGGGAGGGGAAGGACATGCCCTGGGGCTGCTTCTGGCCCTCAGAGGATGTCACTCTGCTTGCGGTGTGCAGGCCTCAGGGACCTAACGCATGTCACATTCCCAGTAGGAATGCAGAGCTATCTGGCAGCCCGCCCATCTTGGTCTCTGTCCCCATCTGTGAGACCTCCTTGCTTTACTGAGTTTTGCGGGCCACGGAGCCTGGTATTCCGGCCTTGTGAACACCTGAGCACCAGCCGGAGGCGCTCCACGGCGGGAAGGAAGAACACCGTGTGCAACATCTAAAGACGAACCTTGATCCCGCCCCAGCCTTGGTGCTGCAGGAAGTCCACCGGGGAGACCACCCCTGCCTTGAAAGGGAACCGCAGGAGGAAATCCAGCTCCACCGGGTTCAGCTCCTTCTTCATGGACAGGACCTGGGGGAACACAGAGGTGGACACACTTAACGCGGCCGGTCACGCGTCCGCAGCCCTGAAGACGCGCGCGGACCCAGAGAGGAGTCCACACTCCTGGCCTGCAGGGAGAGCGCTGTCCTGCCTCTTTGGGTTGAGACAAAATTTTGTCTTTACCTCGTCTCACTTTTTAAGTTGTGGCAACATACACATACCACAAAATTGACCATTTGCCCGGGTGCGGTGGCTCACGCCTGTAATCCCAGCACTTTGGGAGGTCTAGCGGGGTGGATCACTTGAGATCAGGAGTTCGAGATCAGCTTAGCCAACATGGTGAACCCCTGTTTCTACTAAAAATGCAAAAAAATTAGCCAG
>PVKP010003445.1:0-108819 GCA_004027715.1 Plecturocebus donacophilus
GGCAAACAGCTAGTTAGACTTAAATAACAGTATTAAATTCACATATATCAATATTAAGCCTAAACTTAAAGGGATTAAATGCCCCAATCAAAACGTACACTTAGACAAACTGAATAAAAAGTTAAAACCCATTGGTACGCTGTATTCAGACCTTTCTTATAGGCAAGGATACACAAAGACTTAAAGGGATGGAGGTAGATCTACCAACCTAATGGAAAGGAAAAAAATAAAAATAAAATAAAAACCAGATTTGAACTCAGACCTGGAACAAGCAAACTTAATAAATATTTACAGAACCTACCACCCCATATCCACAAAACATATATTGTTTACAATATTATGTCATACCTATTCTAAAAGTGATCACACAATAGGAAATAAATCACTTTTTAGTAATTGCATAAGCATTTCACAGATTTAAATGAAATCCTGAGCAATAGAGCAAGATTCTTGTTCTCTCTCCCTCCTTCTCTCTTTCTTTTTTCTCTTTTATTCTACTTCTTTGTCTTAAAAAAGAAAAACAACTTCCCCTCTCTCTTTCTCCTTCTTTCTAAAAAAAAAAAAAAAAAAAATAGCCAAAATATCTGACTAGACATTTCTTAAAAGAAGACATACAACTGGCAAACAGGCACAGAAAAAAGTACTCAACATCACTGATTATCAGAGAAATACAAATCAAAACTATGATGGGATATCACCTCACTCCACTTAAACTTATTATTTTTTTTTTTGAGACAGAGTTGTGCTCTTATCTCCCAGGCTGAAGTGCAATGGCGCGATCTCAGCTCACTGCAACCTTTGCCTCCTGGGTTCAAGCGATTCTTCTGCCTCAGCCTCCCAAGTAGCTGGGATTACAGGCACCCGCCACCACTCCCAGCTAATTCTTTGTAGTTTTAGTAGAGATGAGGTTTCACTATATTGGCCAGGCTGGTCTCGAACTCCTTACCTCATGATCCACCCACCTTGGCCTCCCAAAGTGCTGGGATTATAAGCATGAGCCCCCACACCTGGCCTAAAATGGCTTTTATCCAAAAGACAGGCAATAACAAATGCTGGCAAGGATGTGGAGAAAAGGGAACCCTTGTACACCATTGGTGGGAATGTAAATTAGTACAACCACTATGGAGAATACTTTGGAGGTTCCTCAAAAAATAAATATATAGCTACCATGTAATCCAGCAATTGCACTGCTAAGCATGTACCCCTAAAAAGGAAACAAGTTTACCAAAGGACATCTGCACTCCCATGTTTATTGCAGGACTATTCACAACAGCCAACATTTGGAAGCAACCTAAGTATCTAGCAACAGACAAATGGATAAAAAAAAAAAAAAAAGTGGTACTTCTAAATAATGGAGTACTATTCAACCATAAAAAAGAATGACATTCCATCATTTGCAACAACATGGATGAAAATGGAGGTCATTATGTGAAGTGAAATAAGGCAGGCACAGAAATACAAACTTCCCATGTTCTAACTTATTTGTGGGAGTTAAACATGAAAACAATTAAACTCATGGAAATAGAGAGTAGAATGATGGTTATCGGAGGTTGAAGAGGGTAGTAGGGGGTGGGAGTGGGGCTGGTGAATGGGTACAAAAATATGGTTACATAGAATGAATGAGAACTAGTATTTGATAGCACAACAGGGTGACTACAGTCAACAGTAACTTATTGCACATTTAAAAATAATTAAACATGGTAAGGCATGTTGGCTTGCACCTGAGGTCAGGAGTTTGAGACCAGCCTGGCCAACACGGTGAAATCCTGTCTCTATTAAAAATACAAAATTAGCCAGGCGTGATGGTGGGCTCCTGTAATCCCAGCTACTCAGGAGGCTGAGGCAGGAGAATCGCTTGAACCTGGGAGGTGGCGGGTGCAGTGAGATGAGATCGTGCCATTGCACTCCAGCCTGGGCAACAAGAGTGAAACTGTCTCAAAAAAAACAATGAAACACGCACACACACACACACAAAATGAGTATAATTGGAATGTTTGTAACACAGACAGTATGAATGCTTGAGGTGATGGATACCCCATTTACCCTGATGTGATTATTACACATTGTATGCCTGCATCAAAATGTCTCAGGTACCCTATAAATATGTACCCAGAAAAATTACCCCTACTATGTATCCAGAAAAATTATTATATATATTTTTAAAAAGGACCTGTGAACAACCCAAGTGACCAGTAAGGAGAAGGTCGCTGATCAACTGTGGTATGTTCACATAATGACATATTAGAGAGGAGCCCAAACAAACGAAGGGCAGCAATGGTAACAGCAGGATACATCTCACCAGTGTCAGTCAGTCCTAAAACACTGCACTTTTTATAAAGTTACGAACAACAGAGACACACACTTTTTGGACTGAACATAATACATACGAGAAGTAATAAGACTATATAAAAAAGAAAGCCAGGGAATAGCAAACCACATACGTCAGAATGAAGGTTCACTTTGGCTTGGGAGAGGTAGGGAAAAAGGATGGAGTGTGGATCTGTATGGTTAGATGTAGGTTATAATCTTATTGTCAAGGTCTTACCTGGGTTGTGGGGAGTGGTCACTTCAGAAGTACTTTCTGCATTATTATAAACTACAAACTAGGTCGGGTGTGGTGGCTCTCACCTGTAACTAGCACTTTGGGAGGCCGAGGAATGTGGATCACCTGATGTCAGGAGTTCGAGACCAGCCTGGCCAACATAGTGAAACCCCATCTCTACTAAAAATACATTATTAGCTAGGTGTGGTGGTGAGTGCCTGTAATCCCAGCTACTTGGGAGGCTAAAGCAGCAGAATTGCTTGAACCTCTAAGACGGAGGTTGCAGTGAGCTAAGATTGCACCATCGCACTCCAGCTTGGGTGACAGAGGGAGACTGTCTCAAAAAACAAACAAAAACAAACTAAATGAATTAAAGCAGGTCATGCATGGATCCATGATATGTTTAATAAACCAATAATCATGATTATTCTTATTCTACACACTAGTGGTCCAATCAAAAACTAAAACACCTATCTTAAACAAATAGTAGTGTATGATCAAATAAGATAATAAACTAAAGGAAATCCAGGAAGCTCGAATCTGGACTACAGATGGAAGACTCAGTTTGAAAGGACAGATCAAAGGTTTGGAGTCCCAACTAAAAGCCACATCACAAAAGCTTCTCCAGGACAGCTCGAAGGAGTACATTATAAAGACCTACCTGGAATATGTCTTTCCTTTTATAAATATTCTCTCCCATTTCAAAACTGCCCTCGGACACCACTCATGGAAACCTGCAAACAGCCTGAAGATCAGAACAGCTGAGGACATGGGTTCTTCACTTTTCAAGATGACTGAATGCTCTCATCTGCTTAACGTGTGCTATCTTTTTCCTACAAGGCATTAAATGTGAAATAAGCTCTTGCTTGGCAGTCTGCCATGGAGAAGTATCCTTTTACAACTCCTGTAACGTATGCTCTTAGCACCCCAGAACTCTAATACAGATCACAGTGCCACAGTGCTACAAAGCTTTGGTCATTTCCAGGCAGTGAGTGTTATTTAAATATATATATATATATATATATATATATATATATATATATATATATATGGAGTACTTTATTGTAATTCCATCATTACAAATACAAAAGCTGGCTTTGCTTTTTGCACTCTTTAAGACTTGGAGAAAACTACAACTTGTAACTCCAAACTATGGGCTGGGCTTTACTGTCCTGGCACACAGAAGATACTTCATGAATGTCTGTGAAATAAACTGACATTTTTTTCCAAATAATAATTTTTAAGACATCAAATGTCAAGAGAAAATACTTGTTGAATGAAACACTTTTCTGATGGATCATATTTACATAGCAGGAAATGACCTACAAAGTATGAATGTACATTAATGGAGGTATGTCAAAGTCATTGTTAAAATTTGGGCCTGTCTTTGGTAATTAAGGACATGGACAGACGTTATATGTGAGGTCAGCCACCGTGGCAAGAACACACCTTCAAGGAACAGAATCCAGAGGCTCAAAAAATACACACACACACACACACACACACAAATACACATACAGATTTAGCGACAGTGACTGACAGATTAAGAGATTCAGAAAAAGCCTGCCTACATTAATGACCCTCTGTTTGTTTTGAGACTGAGTCTTGCTCTGTTGCCCAGGCTGGAGTACAGTGGCGCGGTCTTGGCTCGCTTCAATCTCCACCTCCCAGGTTCAAGTGATTCTCATGCCTTAGCCTCCTGAGTAGTTGGTATTACAGGCGGCCACCACCATGCCTGGCTAATTTTTGCATTTTTTATTCTTTTTTTGAGACGGAGTCTCACTCTGTAGCCCAGGCTGGAGTGCAGTGGTGCGATCTTGGCTCACTGAAAACTCTGCCTCACAGGTACCTTCATGCAATTCTCCCACCTCAGCCTCTCGAGTAGCTGGGATTACAGGTATTTGCCACCATGCCCAGCTAATTTTTGTATTTTTAGTAGAGACAGGGCTTCACCATGTCGATCAGGCTGGCCTCAAACTTTTGACCTCAACTGATCCTCCCGCCTTGGCCTCCCAAAGCGCTGGGATTACAGATGAGAGCCACCATGCTCAGCTGACCCTCTTACTAAGATGGCAAATTCTCCAAATCACTTGTGTATATTGAATTTGTTTGCCAACAGAATGGCAGCAGGAAAATGCTGGCCTCACCAGTGACTGAAGGGAAAATGAAAGAAAGAATTAATTCCTTTTGGATGAAGTTAGCAGTCAAAATGAAAGACCTTTTCCATAAGGTTCACGGTCAGAAAGCAGGTATTCCCAAGAGCAATGGCCAGGCATGGTGGCTCACTCCTGTAATCCCAGCACTTTGGGAGGCCAAGGTGGGCGGATCACCTGAGGTTGGGAGTTTGAGACCCGTCTGACCAGCATGGAGAAACCCTGTCTCTAAAAGTTCAAAAAATTAGCCGGACATGGTGGTGCATGCCTGTAATCTCAGGTACTCGGGGCCTGAGGCAGGAGAGTCGCTTGAACCTGGGAGGGGAGGTTATGGTGAGCCGAGATCACACCATTGCACTCCAGCCTGGGCAAACAAGAGTGAAACTCTCTCTCTCTCTCAAAAAAAGAGAATACCTACAGCAAGAAGAAGGAGAAATCTCTGTTTCCATCTATGAAGGGCCTTTATCTGAAAGGAGAGAGAGAGAGATCACGTACTTTTCAGATTATAAGCAAGCCCACACATAGACACATGTTCATATTTTCCCATTTGAAGTTATTTACATTAAAATAACAACCGGGCCACTCCAGCCTCATGGCTGCTTGCTCTTTGATTAATTTGGCTTGCCAGACTTTGTTCTTTCTTTTTGGCCATCTAAGCATGCACGTGTTCATTTCCCCCTAAATTAATCTGCTCCCCGGTGTGCTGGTTTCCAAGTGTTAAGTCATTTCACGTGTGCGTGTCTTGTGGCCACAGCCCAGCAGCACAGCTCTTGCATGCCGTCATCCTGTTGGCTTGACTCAACTTGCATTTGCTGAAACCCAAAGGCATAAACAGCCTTCTGTCCTGTGGCCGCCTGGGGTGGGGCACCTTGAAGGTGCTTCTTTTTCCTTTGCTACTAGGTTGGTGTAAAAGTAATTTTGGGCCAGGCACGGTGGCTCATGCCTGTAATCCTAGCACTTTGAGAGGCTGAGGTGGGTGGATCACCTGAGATCAGGAGTTCAAGACCAGCCTGACCAATATGGCAAACCCCGCCTCTACTAGAAATACAAAATTAGCTGGGTATAGTGGTGGATGTCTGTGATCCCAGCTACTGAGGAGGCTGAGGCAGGGGAATCGCTTGAACCTGGGAGGCAGAGGTTGTGGTAAGCGAGATCACGCCATTGCACTCTGGCCTGGGCAACAAGAGCAAAACTCCATCTCAAAAAGACAAATCTGACTGCAGTTTTTGCCATTGAAAATAATGGCAATAATTGCAATGACTTTTTAAAAATTTTTTTAAATTTTAGAAATTTCTTAATTTTAAATTAAGAAAATTTTTTTAAATTTTCTTTTTCTTTTGAGAGAGAGTCTCACTCTCTCACCCAGGCTGGAGTGCAGTGGCACAATCTTGGCTGCCTGCAACCTCCTCCTCCTGGGTTCAAGTGATTCTCCTGCCTCAGCCTCCCTAGTAGCTGGGATTACAGGTATCGGCCACGACGCTTGGCTAATGTTTGTATTTTTAGTAGACACGGGGTTTCACCATGTTGGCCAGGCTTGTCTCAAACTCCTGACCTCAGGGGATCCGCCTCCTTTGGTCTCTTGAAGTGCTAGGATTACAGGCATGAGCCACTGCTCCTGGCATAATAACCACAATTACTTTTGCACCAATCTAATACCCAACATCTCCCTGCCTCCTCCAAATATGTACAAACCTGGGTTTCACCTATTCCGACTGCCTTCATTCCCTTTCTTTTGCCTAGTGAAATAAAGAGTTGAGTAAAAATAAATGTCACCTACTAACACACACTCTGGGAGTTTAAGATCACCATTAGATGCTGTGGCCTCATGATCCCCTCAGCCAGGTACTCTTTGTATGTGTTTGCACCCAAGCAGAAGCAATAGCTCGGTATGGATGGGAAGGGAGGAGGTAATGCAGAGCTTCATGATAAATCACGATAATAATTAAACACCACAAGGGATGACCAGCGCTGTCTTCATTGTTGCATCAAAGGCCACCAGGCCACCAGCGCTCATCCTACTCAACTCCTGATGTTGTGAGTCTCACCCTTGAAATTCCCTCCTGTTTTCATTCTGGTTGCTGGATGACTCAGTTTCTTCTTCTAATATTCTGTCTCTTATCTTCCCACCTTCTAAATGTAGGTATTTTTAGCATTCTGTTAGTGTTTTCAGATTTCTTTACCTTAACCACTTATTTATTCAACCAATGTCTTCAGTTCTCACTTAAATGCCCATATCTCCTACATCTGTTAACTATGTTTCTTCTAAAAAATATTTGAAGTATAATTTATATACAATAAACTGCACGAATTAAGAATGTGTGTTTCAGCATGGTACTGGTACCAAAACAGAGATACAGACCAAGGGAACAGAACAGAGGCCTCGGAGGCAACACCACATATCTACAACCATCCGATCTTTGACAAACCTGACAAAAACAAGCAATGGGGAAAGGAGTCCCTGTTTAATAAATAGTGTTGGGAAAACTGGCTAGCCATGTGCAGAAAACAGAAACTGGACCCCTTCCTGACACCTTACACTAAAATTAACTCCAGATGGATTAAAGACTTAAACATAAGACCTAACACCATAAAAACCCTAGAAGAAAATCTAGGCAAAACCATTCAGGACATAGGCACAGGCAAGGACTTCATGACCAAAACACCAAAAGCATTGGCAATAAAAGCCAAAATAGACAAATGGGACCTAATCAAACTCCACAGCTTCTGCACACCAAAAGAAACAGTCATTAGATGAATCGGCAACCAATAGAATGGGAAAAAATTTTTGCAATCTACCCATTTGACAAAGGGTTAGTGTCCAGAATCTACAAAGACCTAAAACAGATTTACAAGAAAAAAACAAGCCCATTCAAAAGTGGGCAAAGAATTTGAACAGACACTTTACAAAAGAAGACATACATGAGGCCAGCAAACATAAGAAAAAATGCTCATCATCACTGATTATTAGAGAAATGCAAATCAAATCTACATGGAGATACCATCTCACGCCAGTTAGAATGGTGATCATTAAAAAATCTGGAGACAACAGATGCTGGAGAGGATGTGGAGAAATAGGAACACTTTTACACTGTTGGTGGGAGTGTACACTAGTTCAACCATTGTGGAAGACAGTGTGGCGATTCCTCAAGGACCTAGAAATAGAAATTCCATTTGACCCAGCAATCCCATTACCAGGTATATATACAGAGGATTATAAATTGTTCTACTATAAGGACACATGCACACGTATGTTCACTGCGACACTGTTTACAACAGCAAAGACCTGAAACCAACCCAAATGCCCATCGATGATAGACTGGACAAAGAAAATGTGGCACATATACACCATGGAATACTATGCAGCCATAAAAAACGATGAGTTCGTGTCCTTTTTAGGGACATAGATGAAGCTGGAAACCATCATTCTCAGCAAACTGACACAAGAACAGAAAATCAAACACCACATGTTCTCACTCATAGATGGGTGTTGAACAATGAGAACACATGGACACAGGGAGGGGAGCACCACACACTGGGGTCTGTCGGCGGGGAAACGGGAGGGACAGCGGTGGGTAGGGAGTTGGGGAGAGATAGCATGGGGAGAAATGCCAGATATAGGTGATGGGGAGGAAGGCAGCAAATCACACTGCCATATGTGTACCTATGCAACAATCTTGCATGTTCTTCACATGTACCCCCAAAACCTAAAATGCAATAAAAAAATTTTTTAAAAAGTGCGCTTTTATGATTTTGACACCTATATATTGCAAAACCATCACCGCTAAAATGACGAACATTTCTATCAATTTCAGATGAGTTTCTTCGTGAGCACAGCCAGTTTTTATCCTTACTCTGGAAGCTCTATTGGTTTTGAAGGGATGTGATATCATGTAGAAGCCCAGGGCTTAACATGGGGTCACTGACAGTATTCAAGAAATCAACAGAACCCTGCTCAAAAATTCACCTCTTTCTCATGGGGAAAATTCCCAACAAGACTTGAGAGTTCGTCTGACTCAGCCTCTGTCCTGGGGCGCAGACTCGGCCTCTGATAAGAGGCAGTCAATCTATCCTCCGTTTGTTTATAATGAGTCATGCTGGAAGTCAGGCATCTACTTTTTGTCTCTCACATGTCATGGTTAGGCAAGAATGGGAGGCAGATAAACCCCAATTCGGAGTGCATCATCCTTAAATTGTCCGGGGGCTCCAGTGTAGTTTAGGAAGTGTGACTTAATGGGGACCCCTACCGATGGAGACCGGGAGCACCACGTCTTGGAGCAGAGGTCTACCTTCCTCCCGCAGCTCAAGGTTAGATCTTAGTGAGTTACAGATTTATTTACAAGGGGAATGGGAAAAGGCAGCTGAGTTTTCAGTTGCGTTCTTGCATCCTGTCCACCCTACCCCCACCCCCATATATTAGTGACAGAGTGCCGCATGAGTCACAACTCTCAGCCCAAGCCCACACTGGAGCAATTAACCACATAATTGCTCCAATGATGAACCTTCCCCCAGCTGCAATCCGCCCCCGGGGCAGAGCTCTAGGCTGTGAGCCAACAGCCTTCAGTTGTACGAATTGTGAAGGGCAGGGTTTAAAAAGCCAAAGTTGCAATTCTTTTAGCCAATGCCTTCTTGGCCCCAGTTTAAAATTCCTATACACAAGTCCTGATGGGAACATGGGGGATGTTTCAGCTAGAATTAATGTCACGATCAAGTCAACATAAAGTAGACTTATCTGCCGTTTCAATGCATGGAAGCAACGTGCTCTGTTTTGGGAACAAATTACCATAGCAACTCGGCCGCCCCAGTTACAGTAAGCAAGCTCAGTACGACCAAAATAAAAATCCTTACCAAGTTGTAGGATTGGCGAGTGAGAGTTGCTGAACATCGACTTTCAGTTTCCAGAAGACATTAGCCAGCATATATTTTGGTTTTTAAAAAATCGCTGAAAGGGAGGCTTTAAATAATGATAAAACTATAAGCCAGGTTACAAAGAGAGAGGGGTTCTAGGCTGTTACCCCGCTCCCTTAAACACATGCGGACCTCGCTGCCAAACAGCAGCGTTTTGTTGCTAAAGCACAAGGCTGCCGAGAACGCTCATTACCCTTATCGTGGCGAGCTGGTTTCACGTGGGCGGGGTGGGGGTGGGGGTGGGAGTGGGCGTGGCGGTGGGGAGCAGGATCATGTAAATGCTGGTCTTTAAGAAGAGGCAAATCAATACAAAAACAGGTTTTCTGTGGGTGTGAAAAGAGGAAAAGCAAAACCATTTTCGTTTTTTTTCCTCCACCCCCATCCCCCACAATTCTAAATTTTGGTTCCACCTAATTCTGTTCTCTCTCTAGTGTCTTCCTTCTCGCACATTGCTCTGCTCCCTCATCCTGCTCCCCAGCAAACAAAATCACCCCCGTTAAGCCGGCCCCATCCTCGTTTTCTTCATCGTCTCCATCCCCCACGGCTTCCTCAGCAGCTAGGCTGGTGCATGCCCTTAGGTCTCCCGGACTCACCGCACAGGATGACCAGCGCGCTCTCCATTGCTGCCTCAAGGCCACCAGGCCACCACTGCTCAACTCCTGATGTTGTGGGTCACTCCTTTGAGATTCCCTCCTGTTTTCATTCTGGTTGCTGGATGACTCAGTTTCTTTTTCTAATATTCTATCTTCCTACCTCCTAAATGTAGGCATTTTAGTGTTGTTAGTTTTTTCAGGTTTCTTTACCTTAACCACTTTTTATTCAACCAATGTCTTCAGTTCTCACTTCAATGTAGATGCCTCCTACATCTTTTTGTTTTTGTTGGGGTTTTTTTGTTGTTTTTTTTTGAGACAGCCTCTCTCTGTCGCCCAGGCTGGAGTGCAGTGATGTAATCATGGCTCACTGCAACCTCAGCTTCCCGGGCTCAAGAGATTGTTGCACCTCAGCCTCCCAAGTAGCTGGGACTACAGGTGCCTGCCACCACGCTTGGCTAATTTTTGTATTTTCAGTAGAGACAGGGTTTCACCATGTTGGCCAGACTCGTCTCAAACTCCTGGCCTCAAGTGATTGGCCCACCTCCGCCTCCCAAAGTGCTGGGATTAAATGCATGAGCCACCACGCCCAACCCCTACTACAGCTTGTATTGAGACTGTTCACCGACTTTGAGTTGTCACAAAATCAACCTGATCAAAACTGTACTTCTCCTTCCCCAAATCAGGTCCTTCTCCAGACTAACTTTTTCTCTTCAACAGTCTCATCATCCCCTGAGCATAGGTTTAAACGCTAGGCATTTCATTTGCCACCTTCCAAAGATGGTCCTTCCTTCCATTTCCAAAGCTGTCATCCTAGTTCCGGCCTTCGTTAGCTATTGCTTAGACTGTTACAACAGCTTCTGAAGTGGTCTTTTCACCTCCAATCCTCCTTCCAGCCAGCCAGGTCTGGCAGAAAGATGACAAGGACATCTGCAATGTCCTTCCACTGTGGCTTTAATTTCTGAATCTCTCAGAATCTGTGTCTTTGTCTGTAAAGGTAGCATACATTACATATGTGACACACTGTAAAGTTAATATTAGTTCCTTTCCATTTCAAAATCTACTGCCAGACCAACATTGTAAAAGGCTTCTGGATCATTTTTTCCTTCATCGAACATTCACTTTTCTACTGAAATAAGAGCACACTCCTCCTCCTAGCCCTTGAGAGACTCCTATAGTATGGGCCTAGTGTATTGCTCCTAGTGTTCACAACTCTCTCTTACATCATCACTGTATTTCCCATCTGTTTCTTCTCTAATGTGGTAGACTGGGGCTGAAGTGCAGCGCCCTGCATCTGGCTGCTGAAATCCTAGCTGTTTTTTCAGACCCTTCTCGAATTCTACCTCCTCTCTGAGGCTATTCCTGATCCCTACAGGGATATGGCCTCTTCCTCTGACCTCAGGAACACTTATATCTCTCTCGTGGCATTTTTATTATTCCACTTGCTCATTTTCTGTCTTTGACTTCTCTTCCCTGCAAGACTGAACGTCTCTTGATGGCATGGACCGTTTGCTATAGCATCAAACCCAGAGAGAGCACTCTGCCTTCTGCAATGATGCCTGACGCTGAAAATAAACCTGCCCAGTCACGCTTCTCTTGGTCTACTAATCTATCTTCTCTCCTAAGCTTCTGTTGGGTGTCATCCTTCCCAGAAATAAAGTTGCATAGGGAGGCAAATCTGTTTCTAATTGACACCGAGTTCTGGAGCTCATAATTATAGGAAAGGGTCCCTAAATATTATCATCTCAAATATGCCGTGCTACCATTTCATTAGACCCATTTTTCATTTACTATTTTCATGAATCCCAGGAAAGCCTTTTATTTAAAATCATGAGTTGATTTTGTTTACCTTTCAGGCCTCAGAGAGCTGTGTTCTTCTCATGTAGAAATATCTTTGTCACACAAATAGATCCTTGGGAGTGTCTAAAATTCCTTTTCTTTCTCATTCATGAATCAGTCTCTTCAATACAGTCAACGGCTACACAGAAAAGGAACTCAGACTAAATAGTCAGTTGAGCTTTTGTAAACAGAACGAGAATGAGTTCATTGAACAAATGCTAGCATCTTAACATTTGTAGTTTTTAAAATTAATATCTAATCAGTTTATAGTTTTCAATATATTAATGTATTAGTACAAGTTATACTTCTCATAAACTTAAGAAATATATATATTCCTTGATATTATATATATGCATGTGCATATGTATTACCCTCTTTTTTTTTTCTTTTTTGACACAGAGTTCTGTTCTGTTGCCCAAGTCTTGTTCTGTGTTCCGTGCAGTGGCATGACCTTGGCTCACTGCAACCTTTGCCTCCTGGGTTCAAGCAATTCTCCTGTCTCAGCCTCCTGAGTAGCTGACTACAGGTGTGAGCCACTACACCTGGCTAATTTTTCTATTTTTAGTAGAGACGGGGTTTCACTATATTGTTCAGGCTGGTCTTGAACTCCTGACCTCAGGTGATCTGCCCCACTCGGCCTCCCAAAGTGCTGGGATTACAGGTGTGAGCCCACCATGCCCGGCCCCAGCCCTCTTCTATTTTATAACTTTAGGACACATGAGGCTGGAAACAGAGTTTTATCATGATATGGGAGCTTTGGGAGCTTATGTTGGCAGTATGATTGCAAAGGCACAATTTTCAAAAAGTTAAAACCATAGGCCAGGCATGGTGGCTCACGCCTGTAATGCCAGCACTTTGGGAAGCCAAGGTGGGTGGATCACCTGAGGTCAGGAGTTGGAGATCAGCCTGGCCAAAATGGAGAAATCTGTCTCTATTAAAAATACAAAAATTAGCCAGGCATGGTGGTGGGCACCTGTAATCCCAGCTACTGGGGAGTCTCAGGTAGAATCACTCTCAGGGAGAATCACTTGAACCTGGAAGGCGGAGGTTGCAGTGAGCTGAGATCGCGCCACTGCACTCCAGCCTGGGTGGCAGAGCAAGACTCCATCTCAGAAAAAAAAAAAAAAAAAAAAAAAAGAAGAAAAAAAGTTAAAACCATGACTCTCATACAAAAAGAACAAAACAGGAATCAAAGATTTTATTTGACTTAATTAATGAGGAATCAGGAAGATATTAAGACTGGTTCTTTAGAAAGTCAAGGGCCTGGAGATTCGGAGTTTGTTGGTCAAAGGAGTGCAGAACTACATTTATGAAAAAATATAAAATTGGTTAATGCTACACTAGGCAATGACCTTTGCAATGCAACTGGACAAGAATCATTTGCATGGCCAATAGTTTTATTTAAACTAACCTTGATTCTTATGAAGTTGCAAAATAGCCTTATTAATCAGTGACCAAGAGGCATATGGCCCTAGAAAATCGGAGGCAGCCTAGGCAACTGCTAAATATCTAGCTCTACACAGGAGACTCAGTATTGTTTTATTTATGTTTTACATACTTGCTTTTGACACTTTAAGAGAGGTATAAAAACAACTTGCTTTTTCTATGACATATTTGTAATCAGACACATAAAAGTGGACAGAAGTGTTTCCCATTCCCCCTATAGCCCCCACTGTTTCATTTTGGGCTGTACATTAAGGTTTCAAATCATGGTTCCACCATTTACTACTGGGTGACCTTGAGCAAATTACTTAGCATCTCCGTGTCTCAGTTTCATCACTGTAAAACAGGATTAAATAATAGTACCTTCATGGCTTTGTTATGAGGATTAAATAAGATAATGGATAAGTGATTTCTAAAAAAATGTAAGTTACAGTGCTGCTACTAAGAAGGGGTTTGTTAGTCTGCCAAAGTTTTATTCAGACACTAAAACATAGTGAGAAATAACCTGTCTCACACCTTGTTAAAAAGGGATACAGAGCTACATTTTGAAGCAGAAGCAAATGTAATTAAATCATTGAAATGAGCCAATCAGTAACTAATAATTAAACTGGTTTGAAAGACTGCAATAAATTCTCGAGGTGTTGAAAGGATAATTCATTTCTTCCAACTCTGAAATTAAAGGAACAAAAATGTATGAGGCAGGAGTGGCAAGGGAATTTTTACCTTTGCTGAGCTAAGACCCCAGGCATTGTGCTTACCACACACTCATTATAAACTCACAAAGGAATATTTTCAGAAGAAGAGTTTTGTTTTGTTTTGTTTTCCTCCTTGAGGAGACATGATACAGAATGAAAAGCAGAAAGGAAAAATAACCAATATTTTCGAGTCTTAGAAAGTAGGTTACTGAATGAATTAAACAGCAAAAACAGTGGTTCAAAGAGCATTTCTGCTTTAATCGTTAATTCTGCATAACAAAAACAAAGCAATATTTTCAAGGTTTTAAATTATCACTGCTGGTAATATATGCCCTTTCACTATACATTGTTATTTTTACTTTGCCCATAAAATGCTGAGTAAAATACTGAATAAATATATATCAAACACACACACACACAACTCTGTTAAAATTCATATCAATCAGTTATGTCTCACTCCCATCCAAAATTTGGCTTTTGCATCTTTAAATTAAAAACAACAGCATAATGGTTTAGGCCACCAAAAACCTGGTTGATAAAGATGATTAAGTAAGTGCTGAAATTCACAACTGAACCAGAAATACCTATAAACCAAAGTAGAAAGCAAAATAAGAAAAGTAATAATTCATGTCAAACCCTGGCTTAATTTTAATATACTCCATCCTGAAAAAAGAACTTTCCCAAAATGTTGGTTTTTAAGAGGACATTTCTAGGTTAAATTGAACACAAAAGAGAATTTCCCCGAAGTTTTCTGAGCCAAAGGAAAATCAAATTAACCTTGCAAAACAAAAGAAAAGACCAATAATGCCGGTCTCCCCCCACCCCTACTTCTTCAGCTTTGCTTTAGTGTAGGTTTTCCTGCTAAAGGCCATTTATTAATTCTATATTGTGGGATTTCAGTGCAACCAAATCTAGACTTAACCCTTCATGTCCTAGTGGCTTAAGGAATGAGACTATTTTCAGACTCTCATGAGCTGGGAAACTGTATCCAGGATGTACTCAAACACATGTAGACATATTGTCTGCTGAGCTTCAGACTGAAGAAATAGTAACTTATTGCCAAAAGGATAATATTTATGACCACTACTAAAAATGATTTCTTCTTGCATAATTTTAAGGAAGGCACTATGATTTAAGTGAAACTTAAAATGATTTCTCACAATATCTCATATGTTCACATTTTTATACAAAAAACTTGTAAAACAGAATGCTGATCTAGCTTTTAAAAAAATGTTTTAAAAGAGCTAAACATGAGTTCATAAGTTGGATATTTACTATCTTGAGAGAAAAAAGTGCAGTTAATAAAATGATGCTAGAAAATAAACATACTAATTTTGCAACTGCATGCATCTCTAGTTCCTCTTCCAAAGATTCTTAGATTGTAAAAAAATTTGTACAAAAATCTAAGTAAATACTTGATGTGTTGAAAACTTTCCAAAACTGGAAATACCCTGAAATCTAGGTAGTTGGAAGAGGAAGTGGTAGTGAGAGGCTTTTCACTTATAACGACCATTTTAGAATTCATTAGAAATTATTGTTCATAATTCAAATACATACAAGACAGTTCACCTGTCTTCAAGCATCCAGCAGATACAACAGCAAAGAATAGATTTTGAGAGCCATGGGGCACTGGTATAAAGTGCAATTAAGACTGTTATTTACGTTGCACTAGATAACAAGGACTGTTGAAAATGATAGCAATAAAAAGACCTTATTTTTGCTGGGTGTGGTGGCTCATGCCTGTAATCCTAGCACTTCGGGAGGCTGAGGCAGGTGGATCACGAGGTCAGGAGTTTGAGACCAGTCTGGCCAACATGATGAAACCCATCTCTACTAAAAATACAAAAATTAGCTGGGCGTGGTGGCATGTGCCTGTAATTACAGATACTCAGGAGGCTGAGGCAAGAGAATCGTTTGAACCCAGGAGGCGGAGGATGCAGTGAGCCGAGATTGCGCCACTGCACTCCAGACTGGGTGACGGGGCAAGACTCCGTTTGGGGTGTGGGAGAAAAAAGACCTTATTTTTATTTTTGAAAACTAACTTGGAATGAAACCGCTTTCACACAATATGCTATGTTAAGATTTTCCTTTTATATAATGAAACTACAATAAAAGGCAAGTGGAATTATACAAGAAGGAAAAAAAATAGACTACATACTGCAAGCAGAAGTACTAGAAGAGGGTGAAGAGACATTATAACAACCATTACCATTTGAAGTGTTAGGTCTATTTTAATATACTCTGAACTATCTTCAATATAACAATATAACCAAAATAGACTGTTGATGACAATGTTGTAATCATTCAAATTTTTGTTTTCTACTCTAGAAGGTATATTTTCAATCCTGGGAAAAAATTAGCAGCCAGGCCGGGCGCGATGGCTCGCGCCTGTAATCCTAGCACTTTGGGAGGCCGAGGTGGGTAGATCACCTGAGGTCAGGAGTTCAAGACCAGCCTGGCCATCATGGTGACACCCCATCTTTATTAAAAAAAAAAAATTAGCAGCCCAAATCTTAATTCCACCTTAAACTAATTTTTATTTCGTGTCCTTCTCTTTACTCTCCACATCATCTTACAAAGTGCTATGATAGCCAATATGGTTCTTGACACCCCTCAATTCATTCTGGTAGTATCCTTGTGTAAAGTTCAAAATCCATATATACTGTTAAGTACCAATAAATCAAGATGCCAATGTGAGAGGTTCAGTTCAAAAAGGAAAGCTAAAAATAATTTTGTTGGCTGGGCGTGAAGGCTCACGCCTGTAATCCCAGCACTTTGGGAGGCCGAGGTGGGGTAGATCACCTGAGGTCAGTAGTTCGAGACCAGCCTGCCAACATGGTGAAACCCTGTCTCTTCTAAAAACACAAAAATGAGCCAGGCAGGGTGGTGCGCACTTGTAATCCCAGCTACTCGGGAGTCTGAGGCTGGAGAACTGCTTGAACCTGGAAGGTGGTGGAAGCAGTGAGCCGAGATTGCGCCATTACACCCCAGCCTGGCAAACAGACGGAGACTCTGTCTCAAAAAAAAAATGTTGTTAAAGTTGAAGAAATTTTGTATTACATGATCCAGCATCTATTAGTTCAAATAGTACAGTAAACAAAAAAATAGCTGATATTGATGAAACATTAAAATATGTGATATAGCTAGCGGAACTGAAGTCTATATCAGCCCCTGAGGTAGAAAATTTACTACTCATTTCTAAACATGTGAACAATAGCCAAATTCGTAATGTTTAAATATAAAAGTTTAACAACTGCACAAAGATGCTGTGAATATCCTATATGTACACTTAAGTAAAAAGCCAACTTAAATCAATCACGAGGTTTAGAATGGGATTTTTTTCTTTATGGATTTTTAGGTGTATATATTTCTTTTGAATTTTTATATATTCCATACACTGATCTTTCACTTACCTACAATTCTTTTTATCTCAAGGCAGGAAAAGCAATCTTAAAAGCTTAGTGGGCCACTTGTTGGCTTGTATTTAGGTCCTCACACAGAGAAGAAAGGAGCCACCCTGGCACAGGATTGTGAGAAATGAAGAATCACAGGAGAGTGAGCTTAGGTTGTATTTATAGAGGATATGGTGCTGGTGTCTTAGGATATGAGGGAGCTGGGAAACAAGGAAGTCTTAAAAAAACTCTGCAACTGGCCATTTCGGCTTAGAGATCTCTGATATTAGGAGACTGAATACGTGTAAAAATTGAGAATTCTAAGAGCTCCTTTATCATTAACTTTTACAAATAGGTCATTCATTTTATGTTTTAAAAATACTAACTTTACAATGAAGTTATGCTACATATGTTTGGGTCATTAGAAGTATATGCTACATATGTTTGGGTCATTAGAAGACTAGTCAGCCAGTTTTAGAGGTGGCTGTGTTGAGTTAGTAATAGGAAGGCTCCACAAAATTTCCTTAGAGCAGACAGGCAGGAGAAGTATGGAGCTGAAGAAAATGTGATAGAGAGAACTGGTCAGGAATGGCAAGTAAATGTTACTTCTCAGTGTTCCAGAAGGCTCCTTTGTAGACAGAGGGTCAGAACATGATTTCCTACACAAACATCAGTTCAAGCATCCAGCAGATACAACAGCAAAGAACAGATTTCGAGAGCCACGGGACACTGGTATGAAGTACAATTAAGACTGTTATGTATGTTGCACTAAATAACAAGGACTGTTGAAAACGGCAGCTTTCTTCTGTCTGCTCTTTTCCCTCCCTGCACCACCTGTGCCTTTCTGCCTTCTCGTAGAAACTTTACCTGATCCTGAGAGATCTCATTTAAAAAGAAATATGCTAAGCCTGGCATGGATTGTGCAGGGAGGGAAAAGAGCAGCCACAGGCAGGTTGAAGTGATGCCTAACTGCAGAGTTCAGAGAGGAATCCTGGCTTCTGGTCTACCACACAATCAGTAAGAGCACTGGAAAGGAACGAAATACCAAACTAATAATTAATAACGACCGATGATGCCTGGCAAGGAGCAGCTGAAAAGCACAGCCATGGGATAAGAAAACGGCCCCCAATTTTCACTTTTTAACTCTTCCTTTAGATGCGACTTCTGCATAAGAGGTATGAATGAAGTCATAAAGCTGCTTGGCATTTGCAGCATTCCCCAGAATACTCGTGAGCTCCTCTTGTGACTGAGTTGCTAATTCTGCAATGCTCTTAACATGGTGCATCAAGGAGCGGCAGTTTTTGGCGTTCACCCCTGGCATTTTTAACAAAAAGTCTTGGGGACCAGGATTATATTTTTCTGACTCGGGAAGGGTTTCAGAATCTGCTGTAATGGCCAATGCTGTTGCCACATCAGGCTGTGGCTTATTTTGTTTCAGCTCCTCAAACAACTCTGCCGTTGCATGAGGAGAGGGGCACCAGAGAATCCGGAGTCTGGGGAAGTGAAGTGTAAGAAGAGTGAGTTTGGAACTAATGTCATTGCTAGAGATCTCCTGAAACAAGGCACCTCGGGAAGTGAGAGAGAAAGGCTTGCTAGGGTCAAACTCGATCAGAAGCACCGGACGCTTGTAATAGCGGGACATGGAGATGCACTGGCTGTAGAGGCGGCCATTATTTAAAGAGCCGATTAAATCACTGATACTCTTGCGCTCCACGCACATTTCTGGAGTCAGGATGTAATCGCCAACCTCTAAAGTCACGGGTTCAATGTCAATGCCCCGACGATGGATCAGAGATGGGAGCTCGCTTCGAAATTCACGCATATCCACAACTATGCTTTGCTGTGTACCATTCTGTTCCTGGCCACCTACAGAGAAAAAGTAAGTAATGTCACTGGGAAGAACCCTCGAAAAAGGAATATAGCAAAATCTAAAAATGGTTGTTTCTGTTGTTAACTCTGATGGATGGTTACATAATTCTACATGGTAATATTTCATATAATCCCTGTATTTTCAAAAAGATTTGTTTACAAAGTAGAGGTGATTTCCCTTAAATGAAACAGAGCTAATAATAGAGCTAGAGTCTATCAGTAGTTCCTTATTTGCAATGATTCATAAATCTATCATACCTGCTAAAGTCTGCCCTCTGTAGTTTCCTTATAGGACATTATTATTGCACTGACCACATTTTGTTGGTCAATGTATTCCCAATTCCTAGGACAAAGCCTGAGAGCAGACGCTTAAAATAGCAGACACAGTAGATGCTTAAAAATGCTGAGTACGTCTAGTGATTTAGGAACTATTGTGTTTATATCAATGAGTCCAAATACGGGGAAAGGGAAGGAGCTGGGAAAAACACAAATATCTTAGAACACAGCTTCTCACCTTCTAACATGCACATGAGCCACCTGGGGTTGTGTTAAAAAGTAGGCTCTGAGCCAAGTGTGGTGGCTCAAACCTGGAATCCCAGCACTTTGGGAGGCCGAGGCAGGCAGATAATGAGGTCAAGAGATTGAGACCATCCTGGCCAACATTGTGAAACCCCATCTCTACTAAAAATACAAAATGAGCTAGGCGTGGTGGTGTGAGCCTGTAGTCCTAGCTACTCGGGAGGCTGAGGCAGGAGGATCGGTTGGATCTGGGAGGCGGAGGTTGCAGCGAGCCGAGATTGGGCCACAGCACTTCACAGCACTCCAGCCTGGTGACAGAGCAAGACTCTATCTCAAAAAAACAAAAAAACAAAAAAACAAAAAAACAAAAAAACAAAAAAACAAAAAAACCAGATTCTGGCCAGGTACAGTGGTTCATGTCTGTAATCTCAGCACTTTGGGAAGCCAATGTGGGCATATCACCTGAGGTCAGGAGTTCTAGACAAGCCTGGCCAACATGGTGAAACCCCATCTCTACTAAAAATGCAAACATTAGTCAGGAGTAGTGGCGCATGCCTGTAATCCCAGCTACCTGGGAGGCTGAGGTGGGAGAATCATTCCAGCCCCAGGAGGTGGAGGTTGCAGTAAGCTGAGATTACACTCCAGCTTGGACAACAAGAGTGTAACTCTGTCTCAAAAGAAGAAAAGAAAAAAACCCAGCAGATTCTGTATTTAGTAGGTCTGAGCTAAGGGGTTCTAAGAGTCTTCATTTATAACAAAACCTCCGTGATGCTAATGCTGCTCGTTTAAGGATCACACTTCTAAGTATCAAGGGCTGCTCTAGGCAGAATAATGGCACCCTCCAAAGATGTTCACATTCTAATCTTCACAACCTGTAAATACAGGTGTGTCCTGTACAATAATATTTTGATCAATGACAAAGTGCATGTAAGTCAGTGATCCCGTAAGATCACAATACTGTATTTTTATCATACCTTCTTATGTTTAGATGTGTTTAGATACACAAACACTTACCACTGTGTTACAGTTGCCTAGAGTATTCAGTACAGTCACATGCTATGCAGGTTTGTGGCCCAGGAGCCGTAGGCCACACCACATAGCCTAGCTGTGCAGCAGGCTAGATCGTCTAGCTTTGTGTAAGCATGTTCTGTGATATTCACGTAATGATGAAATCGCCTAATGACACATTTCTCAGGATGTATCTCCGTTAAGCATTTTGAGATTGGGAGATTATCTGGGTTATCTAGGTAGGCTGAAGGGTTCTCAGAAGTGAAGGATGGAGGTAGGATGATCAGAGAACAGAGGATGCTATGCTATTGGCTTTGAAGACGGAAGAAGGGGCTATGAGCTAAGGAATTCAGGTGGCCTCCAGAGACTGAAAAGGCCAGGAAAGGGATTCTCCCCTAGAGCCTTCAGGAGAAATGCAGCCATGCCAACATCTTGATTTTAGCCCCATGAAAGCCATCTGGACTTTGAACCTGCAGAACTATAACATAATAAAATGTGCGCTGTTTTGAGCCATTAAATCTGTGGTAATTTGGTATAGCAGCCATAGGCAACTAATGTGAAGGTGTGGAGAACTGACCTCTAAGGAAAGACATCTACGAATAGCTCTCTGTGGTCCCCATATACTCCAATTTATCTTCCTTCATATTGCCTTACATTCTGTAGTTCTTCATGAAATGTCAACAACCTGGTGGATTTTCCAAAGAATTTTCTCTGAACAAGACACAGAGGCTCTGAGGCACTGTTTCCCAAAGTATGGTCCAAAAACCACTTCCATTAGAAGCCCCCAAGCTGCTGACTCCATTTCATATCCATTGAATTAGAATTTCTATGAATTGAGGGCTGTGAATCTACAGTTTTTTTCTTTTAGACGGAGTTTCACTATTGTTGCCCAGGCTGGAGTGCAATGGCCCAATCTCAGCTCACTGCAACCTCCGCCTCCTGGGTTCAAGCGATTCTCCTGCCTCAGCCTTGAGACTAGCTGGGATTGCTGGCATGCACCACCATGCCCAGCTAATTTTTTGTATTTTTAGTAGAGACGGGGTTTCTCCGTGTTGGTCAGGCTGGTCTCGAACTCCCGACCTCAGGTGATCTGCCCGCCTCGGCCTCCCAAAGTGCTGGGATTACAGGCGTGAGCCACCGCGCCTGGCCGAATCTACAGTTTTAACAAGCATCCAAGGTTATTCTAAAGTCTACTAAATTCTAATACCCAGCAGGGCACGGTGGCTCACACCTGTAATCCCAGCACTTTGGGAGGCCGAGGCAGGCAGATCACGAGGTCAAGAGATCGAGACCATCCTGGCCAACATGGTGAAACCCTGTCTCTACTAAAAATACAAAAATTAACTGGGCATAGTGGCACGTGCCTGTGGTCCCAGCTACTCGGGAGGCTAAGGCAGAGGAATTGCTTGAACCCAGGAGGAGGAGATTGCAGTGAGCCAAGATTGCGCCACTGCACTCCAGCCTGACGACAGAGCAAGATTCCGTCTGAAAAAAAAAAAAAAAAATTCTAACACCCACTGCTCTAAATGTACTTGGCCTCACCAAAGCTTACATCAACTCAATCGTATTGCTTTTCCCATGCCACCTGGCTGAAATCAGCTGCTGCTGAAATCTGGGGAACAGTGAAATGGTGACTTCTGGATCACAGTTTACTTGGAATTCAGCAGGTCTTGGTAGCATACCATAGTCTGGACACTGCACAGCAATGCAACCAGACACCGGGGATCTGGGGAGCTACCAAGAAGAAATGAATACGGAAGGAGAAGGGGAGCGTATGTACCCCAAACAACTCCCACCTATGTATACACCAAAGGGGAAAGGAGAAACTTCCTTCAAGTACGCTGAGTTAAATTAACTTTTTTTTTTCTTGAAACGGAGTTTCATTTTTGTCACCCAGGCTGGAATGCAATGGCACGATCTCAGATCACCACAACCTCTGCTTCCTGGTTCAAGTGATTCTCTTGCCTCAGTCTCCAAAGTAGCTGGGATTACAGGCATGAACCACCACACCTGACTAATTTTGTACTTTTAGTATAGACGGGGTTTCTCCATGTTGGTCAGGCTGGTCTCAAACTTTCGACCCCAGGTGATCTGCCCACCTCAGTCTCTCAAAGTGCTGGGATTACACGCATGAGCCACTGAGCCCAGCCTAAATTGGCTTTTTAGGTTGAGATAAAAACCTAATCACCATTTACCAAAGTTTATTTGCAAAGTACATTCTGATTCTCAAGCAACCAAATGCAAAGGCAATGCTGCACCCATTCTAAGCTGGGATGCCTAGAACTCAACCTCACATGATTTGCAGATGACACAGTGCCTTCACTCTGGGGACAGATAGTGAATAGCAGAGCTGAGGTTAGAGTAGGGAAGTACACATCATCTCCTTGTCTGACCCCCATTTTTAAGAGTTTGTTGATACAGACCAAGCCTTGGCAGACTAACTCTGGAACTTCACAGCCCCCTTTATAGGCAATGGAGGTGCAGGACTCACCGGCTTTTCGAGTGTCAGTGGAAACATTTGCAGATGCTATGCCTCTTACTAGGTCTAAGTTTGTTTCATCTCTGCCCTCTCTTTCTTCAGGGACAACCATGCTTGCTTTTTCCCTGTGGAAGAAAACATTGTCAACACTTTTGAAACTAATTTCAAAATTCTAGATTTTATCTTTTGTAAATGGTAGCATTGAAAATGATCTACATGATGATGGCAGTAAGAGAAAAAAAAAGCAAGGAATATATTGGACGTAAATATGCCAGGACAAGTGATGGGTAAAGGAAATAGAAAAACTTAAGGTGAAAAGTACCTTAATTGGGTAATTCTTGATTTGCGAGAGTAAAAAAAGCAGTTTTTATTTTGATTTTCTATGCAAATATTTAAGAAACAACATAAGCATGTTAAAAAAAAGTTACATGTAAAAAATGCCACCAAGAGATTCCTGAGGCTGTAAAGTTAAAGTGTTATTGATGCTAAAAAGTAAATCATTTACATTCAAACATTTGCAGGGTAATCATAAATAGGAATGTTTAAAAATCATTAAGAAACTAAAAACACATATATGATAGAATTTTGATTTTAAAAATTCCAGATGGGAGGTCCCATTAAATATCCTGAGTTTTAAAGAAAAATCAAGATCAAGATTTTGAAACTGATAGAAGAAATCAAATTTCTATCAGAGATTGAAACAAAAAATCAATAGCTCAGGTCATGCCTTGGAAGCAGCATTCATTACTTGCTCATGCATTTACTGAAAAACATTTATGGAGTGCTTCTGCCTGGTGCTCTACGTACTTTGGATATAATTGCAATCACACAAAAATTCCTGTTTTCAAGATGGCTCATATCTTATATATGGTAGATCTAGAGGTCAGTACAATCAGAAGATTCACAATTTGGAACCACACCATGACAAGATCCTCAATAATCACAGAAAGAGTAAGCCAGGTTTGGGGTAGCCTTATTTTTCAAAACTGGTAAAGTATATTATAATTAATTCTCCCAGGTATGATAGAAAAGATGTATAAGCTGAGTTTCTTCCCTCCTGGGGTTAGCAAGTGAGTCGAGGAAACAAAGCAAACATGAGAAAAAAACAAAAGACTGGAACTAAGGAACTGTAATAAAAGAGACAAAGGTGAGGGGAACAGAAGAGGAACCATCAATGTTAATTAATTTCAACAAGCGTTAAAACAACAAAGATTTTCCCATTGACATAGTCTGGCTGTGTCTCCACCCAAATCTCATCTTGAATTAATAGTTCCCATAATTCCCATGTGTCCTGGAAGGGACCTGGTGGGAAGTGACTGAATCATGGAGGTGGTTTCCCCCAATGCTATTCTCAGGATAGAGCGTGAGTTCTCAGGAGATCTGATGGTTTTATAAGTGTCTGGCATTTCTCCTGCTGCACTCATTCTCTCCTGTTGCCATGTAAAGAAAGATAAGTTTGCTTCCCCTTCTGCTATGACTGTAAGTTTCCTGAGGCCTCCTCAGCCACCTGAAACTTGTGAGTCAATTAAACCTCTTTTCTTTATAAATTATCCAGTCTGGGGTATTTCTTCATAGCAGTGTGAAAATTGACTAATATAACCATTACAGGAAATGAAATCATATGGTCCAATTCTTCAACCACTTTAGATAAATATTTTAGAGCAGGGTATCACTAAAAGATACTAAAGAAATAATAATTTAAAATTGTATACTATTTGAAACAACTTATAAGTGTAAAGTTATTATTAGTACATTTTATGAATGGATCACAAGGGGGCAGGCAGTGGTTCCAGTTCCATGTTTTTTCTCATTATTCTCAATACCAGCCTCAAGCGCTACCTGCTGAAAGTCCCTTTGCATTGGCAATGGCTCTGGCTGCCACTCATTACCACTCCATTCTGTCTATTGCACTTTGGTTAGGACCAAGCGCAAACCATTAAAAAAAGTTATTGCTCTTACATATATTTTTTAACATTCATTTAGTATTATTATGTTCATTGTGTCAAATGACACTATATTTCTACTTATTACACTGGCTAAGCTATATATCACATATAGGATCATCCCAATTTCCTGATGAATTTGCAATCTGTATAATCTTAGTGGGTTAAAGATTCTGGTTCCAAAGTGTGTGGATCTGAAACCATTTACTGGCCATGGGATCTTAGGTAAGTAATTTCACAGCTCTGTGCTTCAATTTCTTTATCTGTAAAATGAGGATAATAATTTTAAAAAGTACCTCAAAAGACTGTTACGAAGATTACATAATATATGCAAGGCACTCAGAACAGTGCCTGGCACCTAGTAAGCACTACATAAATGTTAGGTATTATTATTACTGTACTTTTCTTATAATGTGGCAATCTCATTGTTTAATTATCCATGATTATACTAAAATACTGAAGATTTGCTTTCAAATGCTTCCACAATTGTTTCAATTAATAGTTACAGAAAACAGCAGCTAGTTTACTACTAAATGTTATAACTTAACTACAAGTCAAATCTGAGAAATAATATTTTCCAGAGATGAAACCTGGACTATGAAGCAAATGAGCCTTCCTAACCAGTAATTCCATTTAGCAGAAATTTACCATAATTATAAACAGTCAGTCTCTTGCTTCCAACCTGTGGCATAATTATCCAAGTTCCCCTATGTGACAGACAGAAAACAGTAATTAAAAAATTCAGATTCCTACTTCTGCTTAATCTAAAGCACCAAGCTTTCCTATGTTTGCTTTAGTGTCTTCAATGATATTTTTATTAAAATGTATTACATTTTAATTTTTAAACAAATTGAGATGGGTTCTCACATGTTGTCCAAGCTGGTCTTGAGCTCCTGGGCTCAAGTGATCCTCTCGCCTTGGCCTTCCAAGGTGCTGGGATTACAGGTGTGAGCTACTGAGCCCAGTCTTCAATGGTATTTGAATAGCTTGTACAACCTAATCCATGCCAACATAGGAAAGTGGCATTGAACTAGAAGTCTCTTCCAATGATTATTTACTTAAGCCCTCATGCTGGCCCATTCTGTGATCATATTGTCAAACTGTAAAATTTCAAATAATCTTACCCCTTTCTTTGAAAAGCGGTGACCTCCTCAAAGCTATGTATGCTGAGGATGTTATTACTTTCTACCCAGGGAACATTTTATTATTGATATTTAGCAGCATAACCTTTTCCTCTTTACTTGTTATCTGTAATCTATAGATCTTTAATCCAAACAATCCTCTCACTGTCAGTTCACCTGATTTGTTCCTTTCTGGTTAAAGAGTTGCAACTGCTATTGTTCTTACAACATCACCCATGGAGGTCTTGGTAAAAGCACACTGTCTTATTTTCACATTAAATTTTTGTCTAAGCATAAGCATGGTGCAAATGTTCTTTGAACAATGCACCTCAAATATGTTTTTGCTTTGCAAAAGAAGCACCTCTCAAATTTCCCAAGTTTCCTGGGAAAGTAAGTATCTTTAGATTCTTTTTTTTTTGAGACTGAGTTTCACTCTTGTTGCCCAGACTGGAGTTCAGTGGCGTGATCTCAGCTCACCACAACCTCTGCCTCCCAGGTTCAAGTGATTCTCCTGCCTCAGCCTCCCAAGTAGCTGCGATTACATGCATGCACCACCATGCCTGTCTAATTTTGTATTTTTAGCAAAGATGGGGTTTCTCCATGTTGGTCAGGCTGAACTACCTGTTGGTCTTGAACTACCAATCTCAGGTGATCCCTCCACCTGGGCCTCCCAAAGTGCTGGGATTATAGATGTGAGCCACTGGGCCCAGCCGTATCTTCTGATTGACTGCTGAGTAAAATGGGAAAATCTTATTTATGACAAGTAGGCAATCACCATTGAAAGCTTTAAAAAATTATGCCAGATAATAGATAAAATGATGTTAAAACCTGGTGCAGAAATTATTGTATGGATTGAAATGTGGGAGAGAGTCTATGATCCAGGTTCTGTTGAGTGAGGTTTTCCAGTATGCATAAGGCTAATTCACATCTTGTCACTGAGCCCTTTGGTGTGTGGAAGCACGTGCATACATCAGGAATGGCATGGGATCCAATTATCTTACTACTGTCTACTAAAAGTGCTTTCTTCTAGATTAGATTCCCTGATGCACTGGAGAAGAGACAGCTGCATGAAAACAGGTGAAGCGTGAAACTCACCTACTCAGATGATGTCTTCCTCCCATTCTATCAAGCTCTCTGGCTCTAACACTGTGCAGATTAAGTCAGCAGGCCTGGGCTGCTCAAACTCTTCATGTTTCCAGGAAAGGCTTCTCTCCTCAGCACTGGCTCTTGGCTAGCCCCTGGGATATGAGCTCTGAGCCCATGGAGTATTCTGCCTGATAAGAGGGTTTTTATATGCCTGAGGCCTTGAACCACAAGGTGCCAGTTGGATCAGATAGTTCATGCTGATGATGTGATTTATGGTAAATATCTGTTGTTGCTTTGGGGGCTGGAGTCTGAGGAGCGGAAGGCAGTCATTGAGGTACTGTGTCTATGTGACTCAGCTCCAGCAAAAACTTGGGACATCAAGGCTCAGGTGAGTTTCCCTGTTGACAACACTTTGCATGTGTGGTCACACACCGTTGTTGGGAGGATTAAGTACATTCATGTGACTCTACTGGGAGAGGATATCTGGAACCTTAGGCCTGGTTTTTCCTGGATTTTGCCACATATGCCCTTTCTCTTTGCTGATTTTAATCTGTATTCTTTAATTGTTTTTTGAGACAGGGTATCACTCTGTTGCCCAGGCTGGAGTGCAGTGGCGTGACCTCAGCTCACTGCAACTTCTACTTCCTGGATTTGAGTGATTCTCCCACCACAGCCTCCTGGGTAGCTGGGATTACAGGCATGCGCCACCACTCTTGGCTGATTTTTTGCATTTTTCGGGGTTTCACCATGTTGGCCAGGCTAGTCTTAAACTCCTGACCTCAAGTGATACGCCCACCTTGGCCTCCCAAAAGTGTTGAGATTACAGGCATGAGCCACTGCATCCAGCCTTAACCTGTATCCTTTTGCTGGAAGAAACTGTACTTCAAGGGTAACAGCTTTTCTGACTCCTGTGCGTTCCAGTGAATCACCGAGCCTGAGGATGATCTTGGGGACCCCTGACATGAACACCAAAAATACAGTCTGAATATTTTAGCACTGTGCACTCATTTCTATCTAGGTGAAAATTATTTTAATTAGTGAAAACTTGGGCAAAGGCTGTTTCAAAAAGAGTGAAGGAATGGTCAGGAGGTACTGGCCCACATCTAGTATCACCAATTCTTTGATTCTATCTCCCAATTCTTTGATTCTATCTCCCAAATATCTCTCAAATCTGTCCTTTTTCCTCCATTAACCTAATCTTGGCTACCACCTTTTCTCATTAGATGACTGCAATAGCATTCTGACTGGTTTCCACACTTACTCATTCCTCAGCTGATGCCAGAGAGGGCCTTTACAAACATGCTTAAGTCACCTTCCTACTCAGAATGCTTCAGTGCAGTCTTACTGCCCGTGAAGTCCTAAATCCTTCACAGGGCCTCTTGTACCTCTGAGCCTTCATACACGCCTTTGTTCAACATAACCCCCTTCCCATCCCATCTGCCTAGTATCAGCTTGAATATCACTTCCTCAGGGAAGCAGCTCCCGATCAGCTTGTGGTCTCGGTGAGGTCTTTGATGCACTCTCCTATTACACCCTCTTCTTTTAACTTTGCAGCCAGTGGCGCTCTGTATACTTAAATTTATTACAATATTTATAATCATTTAATGTCTGTATTTTCCACTAAAGGGAACGTTCCAGGAGGCCAGAGGCTTTTTCTGCATCACTTGTAACCTCAGCCCTTTAATATTAGCACAGGACCTGGCACATACCAGATGCTTAATAAATATGTTTACTGTTTGAGCCTCAGCGAGTGAACGTCTAGAAGACAAAGAGTAAGACAGAGAAGAGCAAAGAGCTCTGCAACAAGAAAAGGTGGCTGGTATAACGCCTGGTCTGTTACAACACGATTTCTGAACTATGTTTTTGAAAAATATATACACCCAGGTATATGACATAAACAGTCCCATAGAGCACACTGGTAGAAAATGGATTTTCACAGGCTGAGAGGAATGAGCAATATTTGTATGACTAGTAGCTGGATGAATCCATAGCCAAGGCAGATCTCCTTCTGAGAGGATGTGAAAGGAAAACAAGGGACTGCCCATGTACCATGCTGACCCCCATCATGGGACTCCATGCAACTGATTCAGCAAATACCGCCATTTCCAAGAATTCTTCTCCTGGGCTAACTGGGTTATGTGTATATTTTGCAAGTACACTGAGAACCCGCAGCCAGCACTGTAGAATGGTTGTCCATTTTGAAATTTGGCCTAGGGTCCTGGCAGGTTGACTACTGCTACAAATAATTTCTGCCTTCCATTGCCAGTGTCCAAGGCTTGGAAGATTGGTCTGGCCCAGCCACACTCAGTCCAGGCCATGGTCTCTGCTGGTCCAGCTCTCTCTGCCCCATCCAGCCCTTGCCCTGGTTTCTGAGGCCCTTAAAGATCATCTGGCCTATCTTCCCACACCAGGCTGCAATGTCCTTGACAATATCCCTGGTGGGCGGTTATCAGATTTCGTGAATTCCTTCAGGGCAACAGGTAGCAATGCAGGTTGTGAGTATCTCAACATTTTCCTTTCGTAAAATGGAAAGGAATTTAAGACATGGATTTGGAATAGTACCAGATACCCATTCTTAAAAACATACACATGTGTATGTCCAGACAAACAACACACTTTCTAAGGAATATTTTCCCAGAGTGATTCTATTGACGATGATTATAACTGGCTGTGCTGTAAAAGCATTTCCCAATCAGCGGTAAAGCAGCCACCACACATGGACAATGGCAATTTTACAAGGGGAAAAAAATCATTCAAAGGAGGGGAGATTCTTGTACATTAGGCAGGGAGGAGGAAGATTTACTAACATATTCTTTTTAGAAAAGCAGTATTTTAGCTATATTTCTGGTGTTTTGTCATACTGCTTTATAAACAGAAAAACAGTTGTCTTTGTTACATTTCTAATATTCTATTCAACAAACCACTGAAAAGCAACTGGAGATGCAGGAGGAGGGGGGAAGAGAAAAAGGAAGCATGCGCCGAGGTATACGCTGGAGGACAACTGAAACTGCTCGTTTATCTCAACGTGGTCCTCTCCAACTTCTTCCCCACCCCGTCCTTCCTCAGCAGGGCTCTCCGATATTCCCCTGTCCAGAGAAGCCTCCAGACCCCAAAAGGTTTCCAAGCTAGTTGCGGCTTTCATACTGATTTTCTGTGTATTACCTTATGAGTTTTTCAAAAGCTTCCTTTTCTTTCCGCAAAGCAGTGAGATAGCGTTGTTCCTCAGTTGAACCTCCGTATATAAGAAAGTAAACCCTGCGTGTTAAGACAGAACTTTTAGGTTGGAAAATAGCCTTTTTAATCCCTGAAAGGAACAGCAGAACATTTGAAATCAGCAACCTAGAGTGTTCAAATAATAAATATTTGACTAAGAATCAAAGGTTTCATTTATCACACACTAGCTCAAATTAAGCTGCCTAAACCCCACCTGTTAAAGGTTTTGTTACCACACAGGTCTTTTTTTTTTCTTTTGTCAAAAGGAAGAAAAGAGTTTAGGTAAACACTGAAATATAACTAGAGGGATAGCATAATTCTTTCCTCATAACTATAAACAAATAAAAAAACTCCCACAAATCTTAGTGGCTTCTCCAGTTCTTTCTTTGCACCTCTGCCAAACAATCATTTAAAAAGTTGGATAGTAGTTATGAAAACCAGCTTATGAAAGTGTTTTTTATTCATGTCTTAACAGAACAAAGCCATCACACATTTTATATAAATACACGGGCATAGAAGACATATGGATTATATCAGGCATCTCAAAGAATAACTGGATCTGTTTTCTCTTAGAAAAGCCCTGCTTTTTAGGCTGGGCACAGTGGCTCCCACCTGTAATCCTAGCACTTTGGGAGGCTGAGGTGGGAGGATCACTTGAGCTCAGAAGATCAGCCTGGGTAATATAGTGAGACCCCATCTCTAAAAAAAAAAAAAAAATTAGTTGAGTATGGTGGCATATGCCTGTAGTCCCAGCCACGTGGGGCTGATGTGGGAGGATCACTTGAGTCGGGGAAAGGGGGAGGTGCTGAGGCTGCAGTGAGCCATGATTGCGCCACTGCACTCCAGTCTGGGCATCAGGGCAAGACTCTCTCAAATTTAAAAAAAATTTAAAAAAACGCCTGCTTTTCCGTCTTGCTTGTTGCTAAGAGAGCTGATTAAGCATCTCCTCTGTCCGTTTGCCTCACCTTCAATCAAGGCTATTTTCCTTTTAGAGCCTTGGTTATTTTTTAGCTATCTTCCTAGATGATAATTCTTTGAAGTCTAAACAGAGAAAAGATCTTTGGGTAATGAGTCAAGAGGCTCAGCTCTCCCACGGATGTGCTATGTGGCCAAGACCAAGTCAGTCACCATTTCTGGGCCTCAGTTTCCCATTGATAGAATGAGTGGTTGAACTCCCAGGTCCCTTCTGATTCTGACACTTTGTTCCCAAATATCACACTACTCTGTTCTCAGGCAAGAAAGAAGATTGGTGTACATAAGCTATCTACAAAGTTCATCAACAGCAAATTATGAAAATTTTACCAGCCTATAATTATTTTAGCAGCCTCATCTAATCCCTTCATCCTGCATTATTTCTGATCCAGCTCCTCCATTCATCTCTACTCTGAAAGGCTGTGTTAGTTAAAATGCTAGGGGTAGGTTTCTTTTGGCTCCGTTTTTGGTTCAGACTGAGTTCAGGATATTAATTTTGCTGTTTATTTCCCCTCAGATAACTGGAAAGCCAGAACACGATCTTCTTTGGGAGGTATCAGTTGCTCATCTGATATTTCTGTAGATGTTTCATCTGGTATTTCTTGAAACTCAAGAAAACCTGGTACGGTAATTCCCCCAACACTTTAGTTTTATGTGGATGTAATTTAGAGTTGTTTCTTAAAATTTATAAGAAAGACATTTTAGAAGATTAAAATTACTTAGCCAAGTCACAGTTATATTAACTTTTGGTAGAAATTAGAATATTATGCATTTCCCAGACTTTTTCAGATATAGCACCCCATAAACTTCAAACCAATGCCTAAAGAATAAAAAACAGAACACACAGCAGCACATAATAAGAACATGAGCAGTCCCCTGGGTTTGTAGTTCTGCTGTAACACTTGGCATCCTTCCTATCCAACTTCCCAGATTCATCAGGAAGCAAACTAAGGTTTCATAAATATAAACAGCATCATAACGAATATTAAAGATAAGAAAACTAACATGCAACTGGTATAGTTTCTGGGTTAAATCCTAAAGAACAGTGCAATTGCAAGCTTTGATTCTTTGTAACTTGCCTCAGAGGTTTCCCAGGCCTGCTTGCCCTGTAAATTTCAAGCTGACGAACAAAGGTTAACTCTGCGTCATAAAGAACCACGTATCTTGGCTCCACTTCATGGAGTACCCTTGTCAGAGCATAGGGGTCGCTACAACCCAGAAGCGGATGGATGATAGTGAGGGGTTCTTTCAGGATTCCATACACAGCATCTGATGACAAATTTAAAGCAAATTCTTCATGCTTAATTTCTGCCAGGCAGCTTTCTGGGCTATTGCTTATTTCTTGACGATATCCTTCCTTGACATCTCCTTCCTCTTCCAGTTCTTCAGCTTTTTCTACCATTTGAGTTAAGGTCAACTTCCGTTTTTTCTTTTTGAGGGTCCTTTCTTTGGTAGAAGCTCGTTCTTTGTTTTGGGGGTCTTTGGGTCTTTTGTGAGATTTCATAATTCTCTTTGAACTGTCTTCCTTCCTTAATTTCATCCAGACTTCTTCAGCTTTGCTATCTTTCTCAAAGGTTTTCCTGTAGAGCCTCAATAAGAAGGCCTCCACTCCAAGAGTGAGATAGTCTCTTAGCTGGGAACATGTTCGGTCATCACTCGCACAAATCAGTACTTGACCTGAAAACAGAAAACAACATTATGTTACTATTACCTCGCGTGTCCTCCTAGTTTCCCTGTGCCCCTATATTCCTTCACCTGAAGGGAAGACATCTTACCCTGTGGTATTAAAGATCCACAATCTACAATCTATTTAAAAAGGGTCTTAGGTATTGATCAAATGCTTTCTCCTCTCTGGCAAGATGACTTAAATCTTTTAAGTAAAGTTGAAGCCAGACTATTTAATCTTTCGAAAGTACAACTGTGGTATAATGGTGGCTATAAAGAAGTTCTTTTAAATTAATATATTTTTTTCCAGATGATCTTATATGTGCCTAAATTAATTCCAAATGGGTTTTTCTTTAGTGAATTGTCTTAGTCTCCTTTGCCAGTTTAGAAATGTCTTCAGTTTGTATCAATTCATTACATCCTAAAGTGACAGAAAAGTTGAAGCTTCTTTGGGAAAGTTACTTGGCTGAGGATATAAAACAGGAGACCCATTAGTTTATTCCTTGGGGATTCCAGATTTAAAGCTTGGCGAATATGTGTAGAGATTAACTCAATCTTTAAATAGAAGTCCTAAGAACCCAACTAGTGAAAAAACCTGCTTTCATGAATATACAATGATTCAACCTGGAGAAAATTACACCAAATGAACAGAAATGAGGTTGCCACGAGGATCTCAGGGTTCACTTGCCATTTATTTGTCTACATTTTATAGATAAAATAGCAAGTTACTGTTAAAGAGCTAATTAAATCAGGATTCATTTGATAGATTTTGAAAGCAAATGTTTTCATCTCCTTTTTCCTACCTGGGCCACCAAGAGCTTCACTCTCCTTATTTTCTGCCTCAATTTCTTTCAGTACTTCAGTCAGTGCCTCCCACTTTGGGTTGCTTTCTAGGACCAGCTCCTTTTTTGTTTCTGTAGAGAAATAAAAATATCTCATTCTATGTGATAATATTATGGGTAAATAATATTTACCCATAAAGTCTTCCAAAGGCTTTAAAACAACAGATAACATGAGCATCAGTCCATATGCCCATTTCTTTAAGCTTTCTTTCTAATGTTAGATGGAATCTGCTTTCCAGTAAACGATCTACTTAAGGTGAAAATGAAAGATACTTGAAACCATTAATATGGATTTCAAAATGCCTTTGTAGAAGGTTCTATGCATGTCACTAATGAGAAACCATTCTGTGTTGGTAGTTTCTGTGACACTATATATAAGCAGCTATACAAAATAAAGGCATCAGTACAGAATGACAGTATTTATTATTTCTAAAATCCCCATGACCTTCATAATCCTGAACATGGATAAAAGTAGACAACAATTAAATTTTTGTTTCCATAATAAGCATTCAAACACTAACACATCAACAATATATTCAATTAAGTTTTCTTTAAAAAAAAATTGTTTTTTTTTTGAGACTAAGTTTCACTCTTGTTGCCTAGGCTGGAGGCAATGGTGCAATTTTGGCTCAGTGCAACCTCCACCTCCTGGGTTCAAGCGATTCTCCTGCCTCGGCCTCCCAAGTAGCTGGGATTGTAGGCATGTGCCCCTACTCCTGCCTAATTTTCTATTTTTAGTAGAGATGGGGTTTCACCATGTTGGTCAGGCTGGTCTGGAACTCCTGACCTCAGGTGATCCATCCGCCTTGGCCTCCCAAAGTGCTGGGATTACAGGCATGAACCACTGCACCCAGCCTCAATTAAGTTTTAAAATACACCCTTAAACTAGGCAGAAAGCAGGCATAAACCCTATCACATGCCTTAAAAAAACTAGTGATATTTATGATGCCACTAGATAGATGCTGGAATAAAACCCATATTTGCCTGGTTCTAGTATATTTATGATGCTTACAAATTAAAAAAGATATTAAAAATATTCCACCCTGACTTTATTTATTTATTTTTGAGACATAGTCTGATTCTGTCACCTAGGCTAGAGTGCAGTGCTGTGATCAAATCTTGGTGCAACCTTGAACTCCTGGGCTCAAGGGATCCTCCAGCTTAGCCTCTCAAGTAGCTAGGATGCTAAGTGCACATCACTTCGCTGGGCTAATTTAAAAAAAAAATTTTTTTTTTTTTTTGAGACAAAGACTCACTCTGTTGCCCAGGCTGGAGTGCAGTGGCGTGATCTCAGCTCATTGCAACTTCTGCCTCCTGGGTTCAAGTGATTCTCCTGCCTCAGCCTCCTGAGTAGCTGGGATTACAGGCACCCACCACCACATCCAGCTAATTTTTTGTATTTTTAGTAGAGACTGGGTTTCACTATGTCAGGCTGGTCTCAAACTCCTGACCTCAGGTGATCCACCTGATTTGGCCTCTCAAAGTGCTGGGATTGTTGCAGGCATGATCCACCATGCCCAGCCTCAAAAAAGTTTTTGTAGAGATGGAGTCTTGTTTTGTTGCCCAAGCTGGACTTGAACTTCTGGGCTCAAGCAATTCTCCTGCCTTGGCCTCCCAAAGTGCTGGGATAATAGGTGTACGCAACCATGCCCTAATCTCATTCTGACTCAAAAACAGTAATTACTTAGAAGTTTTAAAAAATCAATATATAGTTCTTTATGTAGCATGCTTTTGATCGATATTTGGCATTTGCTATTTGGAACCCGTGGGCAATAGATTCCGAGACTTTCCATGCTGTATACTTTTGACATACCTTACACGTTACGTATAACAAACATACATACATTTGCCATAAAGGAACACACTTTTCACATGGTCAAAGGAGACTTTAAATTGATAAGCATTTCCACACCAAATACTTAAATAAAAAACGTATTTAGAGACTTTACAAGATACCTTGCCCTTCTTTAATTTCCATTTTTTCAGATATTTTGCCTTTCTTACTGATTTTGGCATCTGGAAGATGATAAACTCTTGCTCGAGCATTTAGAAACATCGAGGTGCTGGAGTCAAGAAACAGCCAACCTAATATGAAAAGTAAAAAAAAAAAGTGCCTTCAATTTATGTTAATTTAAAATAGTCTCTGATGGTCACATGACCTACATATGTAACTGGCTGCCATCCTGTTTTCCTACCAATCACACCTCCACACACTACTGTGATCTCTGTCACTGTTCGGCTAGAGCAGTGGTGGTTTTCTATGTGTAGTCTGTGAACTCCTGGGGGTCCCCAAGGTGTTTTCAGGGGGTCTGTGATGTCAAAACTTTTCTCATGATAATACTATAATGTTATTTGACTTTTTTCACTGTGTTGACATTTTCGGTGATGGTGTAAAAGCAATGCTGGGTAATATTGCTGGTGCCTTAGTGTGAACCAGTGCAGTGCCAGGAAAGTGTACTGGCAGCCAATGCATTCTTTACTGTCATGCTTCTGCAGCTCATCACTTAGGAATATCCCTAAAGGAGCATACAAATTATTAACTGCATTAAATCTTGACTCCAGGGGTCCATGAACCACACTCTGAAAACCACTGGTCTAGTCAAACACTGACAAGAGGCCACAGTAGTGGTAGGAAAACAAGATGGTGGCCAGCTGTATATGTCTATTTCCCTACAAATCTCTTCTGCTCTTCAGTCTTTGACACCCTAGCTGATGATGAAACCCCATACTCCCTTGCTTTTGCTTTGAGGAAAATGAATTTTAAGTTCTTAACAACTGAACTTCCAGAACACAACCTATTTCTAAGTTGAGGACTGCCTGTACTACACACAGTCTTTTCTAGAAATAAAATTGCCCAGAACGGATATGAATATTTATTATTATACAGAACAGAAGTTAAGTAGGCGGAAACATTAGCTATCAATAAAACCTACATCCTTGTGCTATGAACATAAAACATAATTTGAAATCTCAGTATAACATATAGTTGAATATAGCACTTTTCACACCTGATTCCCCCTAAAACCTAACACTTTATTCAAATCAGCTCTTAGAGTATTATTAGTATTTTAATCTCCCACCTGAATTCTGACCAAAAGCCTTTTCCGTTGCTCTCAGAGATTCCAGAAGATTAAGAAATGTGACACAATCATACTGAGAGAGATATTGCAGCAAAGTTCGTAATATCTTCAAATCCTGAACTAAGGATTTAGTCTTGGCTCCAAGCTGGTGCCACAAAGGATCCAGATAATGGCGAATTGTCTAAAATAAGAATAAAATTTTGTATTGCTAAAGTATGTTCAGTATAGTTATTCTTAATACAAATCATACTTTCAAAAGGATTATTTCCTATATATCTAAAAATGTCTAAAATGGTAAATTTTATGTCATATATATTTTACTACAATAAAAAACCCCAAACATTATTCAAGGAAGTGGCTAGAACATTTCAATTAATAAAATTCTAATAATAATGTTTAAATTTTCAAATATAGAAGACTGTCTTACTGCTAGAATCTCTATGATCAGGTAGAGTCAATCTATCATTATCCAAATATACATTACTCTCAGGAAAGAAAACACCTGATAAACATCAGAAAATCAATTATCTGTTTGTATGAACAGAGTCTAAGCATGTAGCTCAGACATGCTTAATTCCTGCCAAGTTTGATTCTGACTATCCTGGATGGACAAAGATATGGGATCCACAAGGACCAAGCAGAGGGCATAAACCAAGCATGATGGTTTACTGACAAATTGAGGTACACTGTTCTTTCATTTCTACATGAGTATCAAGTTTTCTGACTTCTAAAATAAGGTATAACCAATAAATGAAAAATTTAATTTGATGCTCATGTACAAATGAAATAACAATTACCAAATGAAATAACAATGTACCTTAATTTGTTGGTGTAAAAAAAATTTTTTTTTCTAAAGTGGATTCATGATAGGAAAATATTCGTTAAATTAACAATGGACTAAGTTTGATTATTTTTTAAGATTCCGAAAAGCGGTCTAAAACAAAGAACAGCTTTATGTACACACTATGTAGGTACCTACATATCCACAGCTATGTACAGGTATGTTTCCTTCACAGACTGATTCTGTAACTTTTAAGTACCGAATTATCTGATTTTTTATCAGATATTTGTAGCCTGCTATAAAAGCAGTACAAGTGCATGGAATCTTATCTAACAAATTTAATAATGAGCAGGAGGAGTATCTGAATGACTGTATAGTTTATTGTCTAAACTAGGACACTTGTGGAAAAGAAATGATACACTATTTAATAATCACTCTAGGACAGCAGGTAGATACTGGGGCTGTCCTGAACAAACTGGACTCTATAACTATATAACTACATGCGTCTTTTGTAAAATCATCTATGAAACATTAAATACTTTAACAAGACACATGCTATATCTATATTCAGATATGGCTACTAAAAGAATATCTAAAATAATGCAGTGACTGTTACTAACCAGGGAGATAATAAACAAATTTCCAATAGAAACACATTAGGCTACAGTTTATTTTTCTAGGGATATATACATACTATTAAAAGATTGTGAGGGATTTAAAAAAAACACCATGGACTAAATTATAAAAAACTTTAAGCATAGAGGAACAGAATATATAAAATTAGTTTTATGTATCAAAATTTCATAGTAAACTGACTTTTTCGAAGAATCAGAGACATAAGAAGTTAAATTTTTCCTTTTTTATAATCACCATGAATTATTTTCAGTGACACAGAGATTGATTCAGAGTTTAAAAGACAGGAACTTTCTATCAGAATATAACAAAAAAGCTGCCAAGAATTTCTAAAAAGTCAGCATTTTCGGGATCTCCAATTCCATACTAGACATTTATGTATATGTAATAAAATTAATCTATAATGAAAAAGTAGACATTTATATATCTGCAATATTAATCTGTCATAAAAAATTAGGATAAAAATTCCTGGAACTGAAGTCTTACCATTTCCTCAATTCAGAATATAATTTTAAGACAGAGCAAGTTTCATAGTCCTCAGTAATGAAAATTCATCCAAATTATTTTTTATTCCATAAAAGAGATAATAAATTCATGTACAATTATGAAGTATTCTTATGTAAAACTCTCCTACCTGTAGATATCCAAATGTTGTCATTTGAAAGTAAAAAAAATTATTTTCTTCTTGATTATACTTGAGATAATCACTTACTATATCAATGTAACAGAGTGATGCTTATATGCCAATCTACATATTTTACTATAAATTATTACTTTCCAGTAAACCAAAGAAGCTATGTTTTAAATGACCTCCAATTTAATTCTAAAATAACAGCAAATTCCTATTAACAACATTGCAAATATTAAAATAACTTGCATTCTTTAAAATTACAACATAATAAACTGTGCTTAAAAGGAAAAAGAGTACCTTGTCAAAAGGTTTTCCAATAGCATTTTCTAAAGATAAGTCTTCCACTTCAAGTGACGGGTTATGGCATTTTAGTTCCTTTAGACACGCATTTAAAATGTCCAGAATAGCAGTCTGTATAGCAAGCATGGCAGGGGTCATAGAAACATGAATTTCTACAACTTCAGGTTTGTGCTGTTCTAAAAATGAGTTTACTGCTACATGGAACCTAAAGAGACAAATATTTTTCAACAATTTCTAGAGCTTCAGCAGCTATATATTTCTTGTCTTGGTTTAATACTCTTAACAGTTTTTACCAATGCTACAAACATGAAAAGCGAAACGACAAATAAATGAAAAGCTAAACAACGCCTTCAAAAACTTTGAACGTCAATGAATGAAAGCACTGTATTACTCAGAAAAGGCAACTGTCAGCAAACTACAGTCTGGGCCAAATCCTGTACCTGTTTTTATAGTCTCATTGGAATGCAGTCACACCCATTATGTAAGCAGTCTATACCTGCTTTTGGGAATAACAGAATTGAGTAATTGTGACTATATGGCCTGCAAAGCCTAAAATATTTACTACCTGGCCATTTATATGAAGAGTTTGTTGACTCCTAAAACAAGGTATGATCAAGAAAGGAAAAAATACTATAATTACTCTTTTTTTTGAGACAAAGTTTTGCTCTGATCGCCCAGGCTGGAGTACATTGGTGCGATCTCAGCTCACGGCAAGCTCTCCCTCCTGGGTTCAAGTGATTCTCCTGCCTCAGCCTCCTGAGTAGCTGGGACTACAGGCGTGTGCCACCAGGCCCAGCTAACTTCTGTATTTTAAGTAGAGATGGGGTTTCACCATGTTGACCAGGCCTGTCTTGCACTCCTGACCTCAGGTGATCTGCCTGCCTTGGCCTCCCAAAGTGTTGGGATTACAGGTGTGAGCCACTGCGCCCAGCCTATAACTACTCTTAAAATAACATGGAGAATAACCAAAATACATGGTAGCATAGGTTGCAAATGTTTTTCCTAGAAATTAACATAACTTCTTCAAAATCTTTGTGCTTTATTTCCCTGATGAGTAATTTTCAAAGCAGAAGTGGTACTCTTAGCCAATAAATCTGCAGTACGCCTAAAGCTGTTGTATATGTGGGTCTCTAGATTCCTGGGAGTTTCACTAAAAGTTTAAGAAAGAATAAAAAGTGGCTGTCTTGGATGGATTTGATGGACCAGCAGAAAAGTAATTATCAAATTGCTCTCTACTTCAAAAAAAAATCACCAACTTGGTAAATACATATTTATATCTAGATGTGTTTGTTATAAACCTGACTAGGTCCTATCAAATAAAATTGCAATGAATTTTACATTATATTACATCAAAGTGCAACTAAGTTACAGTAGATCTCACAAAGAAGATGACAAATAACGTCATCATATGTGACAATCATTATTTGTCACATAATGTTCTTTACCTTGGCCACAGATACAGCTTCCTCACAAAAAGATTTCTCATCACTCTTTCCACATGACAAAAGCCAGTATCAAAGGCAACAGCATTGTCTGTGAAAGCTTTAATAAAACCACGTTTGTTTTTCTGGCGAAAGAGGCGCAAGATGAATGCTTCTTGACAAGACTCGATTATTCTGTGGGCTCTATACACCAAGATGCCTGAGGGGAAGAAAGAATTTAAATTACGGAACAGGTAAGCAATTTTTATGCTCATTTCCATTCATTCATCACATTTTTCTTAAGTACATACGTGAGAATAAACAAGCACCATTCTAGACTGGGGATATAGCCACGAACAGAACAGACATAAATCCCTGTCCTCAAGGAATTGACGACAAACAATATAAATGAGTAAAATATTTAGTATGTTACAAGTGCTGAGGAGAAAAAATGAATCAGAGAAGGAGGAGAGGGAGGATGTATGAGGGACGGCCTCGTCAAGGTGATATCTGAGTAAAGGCTGGATAAAGACAAGTCTTGTGACCCTCTGGGCCACGAGAGTTCCAGCCTGCCAGGCTGAGGGGACAATGAGGGTACAGGTCCTGGGGTGGGATGTTTCTGGCATGTTAGAGGAGGAATTTCTGAAAGCAAAGTAAGATGATTTTTTTATTTTTAATATATGAGAATCAGATGTGGACTACATAAAATAGCTGTATTTTAGAAGTCTGGGCAACATCTACATCAACTATTAGATTAATAGTTAATTCAATTTTTAGAATTAGAATATAGTTAATTCAGAGGCAAATTAGCCCATTTAAAACAAAAATCTTTAATTGACATACTTAATACATGTTTTTGGGGTGTGCGTGATTATAACATCTCAGAATCTAAAAAATAAGAACAATTATATATGTTTCCTTATTTACGAAATGACACTGCTGACCCAGATTATGTCATCTGATGCAGTGTGTGATTAGTAAGAAGTTAGGGAGAAACATGAGGTGGCATAAAGGCATAGAGACATCATTTCTAGATCAAAACCTCAGTTACTCCATGATGAGTCTCAGTCTTTTAGACCTAAATCAAGCTGGTTACCTGACATATATTTGGGATAATGTACATGCATGCTTTTCATCCAGTACTCATATTTGGAAGGGTCTGGAAAACGAAACTAACAGTGATTTATGACCCTTCTAATAGCTCAATAAACTAAATTCAGATTTTACTATTTTAATAATAATAATTAAATTTTAGGTAGAGGTGGATGGAGCTAAATTTTACTCTAGCTCAGAAAATTATTTTTCAAATATGGTAACAATTAATATTGTCATTTAGGAATTTATAGACAAAGCATTTTCAATAACCCTCTAGAACATGTACATAACTAATCTACGACTCAGAAAATATTCTGTACCTAGTTGGTGGGTTTTCCCAAGGACTCTAAGGGGCCACATTTTGTTAGCCTGGATCGAAATACTACATGAAGTCAAGAATAATAAAAATGAACTTCTAAAGAAAAGGAGAAACATACACCATGGAATACTATGCAGCCATAAAAAAAGGATGAGTTCATGTCCTTTGCAGAGACATGGATGAAGCTGGAAACCATCATTCTCAGCAAAATGACACAGGAACAGAAAACCAAACACTGCATGTTCTCACTCATAAGTGGGTGTTGAACAATGAGAACACATGGACACAGGGAGGGGAGTACCACACACCAGGGCCTGTTGTGGGGTGGGGAGGGCTAGGGGAGGGATAGCAGGGGGTTGGGGGATTGGGGAGGGATAACATTAGGAGAAATACCTAATGTAGATGATGGGCGGATGGATGCAGCAAACCACCATGGCATGTGTACACCTGTGTAACAATCCTGCACCATCTGCACATGTATCCCAGAACTTAAAATATGATTAAAAAAAAAAAAAAGGAGAAATTCAATTTAACACCTAACTGGGTTAAGACCCCCCTTTATCAAAAAAATAAAAATAAAAATGATATGAGCAGGTTAGGTTTATGGGAGGAGTTTTAGTCCCACAAAAGCCTCCTTTAATTTTTTTGTTCCTATCACATTTTGTACCTCATACCGTACTATAATTACTTCTTTACTTATCTGTCTCCTCCACTAAACTGCCTGAGAACAGGAGCACTGTAACACCAACAGGCAGAGATCACAGAATGCTTACTATGTGCCATGATGCCAAGTATTTTACATATAGCATTTCATTTCACTCTGACAATCCCAGGAGGAAGGTACTAGCTTTATTACCAATGTACAGGCGATAAGCTGAGGCACAGTGAAATTAAGAAACTTGCCGGGCGCCATGGCTCATTGTCTGTAATCACAGTATTTGGGAGGCTGAAGCAGGCAGATTATGAAGTCAAAAGATCAAGATCATCCTGGTTAACAGGGTAAAACCCCACTTCTACTAAAAATACAAAAATTAGCTGGGCGTGGTGGTGCGCACCTCTCCTCCCAGCGACTCAGGAGACTGAGGCAGGAGAATGGCTTGAACCGTGGAGATGGAGTTTGCAGTGAGCTGAGATCGCGCCACTGCACTCTAGCCTGGCAACAGAGCAAGACTCAGTCTCAAAAAAAAAAAAAAAAAGAGAAAGAATTAAGAAACTTGTCTAAGGATACACAGCTTGTGTAAGATGAAGATAACTCAAACCCAGAAGCAGTCTAACTCATGAGTTCACCATACTGTCCCATTCACCTGACTATCTTCAGAACCCTTCCCACCAAACAAGGGACGCTTAGTGAGCTAAATATTTGTTGAATGAATATAAAGTGAGGGCACAGCACTGGGTACACAAATCAAACATGTAACTGAAAAATACGTATATATTTCACAGAAAGTGTGTTCTTAGGTCTGTCTGGAGATGTCAGGATCAGTTTTGGCAATGAAAGCGTCCTCCTATCCTGTTCTTTTCAAAGTACAATCTCACCAGATACGACATTTACACAATTCTCCTACATGTTAGGAGTTCTGGTGAGCAGGGACTCCCAGGGTAGGGTGTGGGGGTAATAATGGGTGGTGACAGGTGAAGAAGTTAGGGCTGGGGGATTCAGCCTTTCCAGAAGGTTACCTGCACTTCATGGACTGCCCTTTGGTCAGTCCTGGGGGATGATCCCAGGAGAGGAAAGAATTTGAAGGAGTTCATTTTCGGCATTCATTTACATTCCACTCAGCCAAGCATCAGTAACAGCTCCAGCTTCATTACTGGCTGGGCTTTTATTAGAAAAGAGAAGGGAATTTGGCATTTTTAATTAGGAGCTACCAATAAGCCAGACTTCAACACTGCTTAGGTTCACATTACTCTACTCTCTGCTTAATTAGGTTGCACTGTAACTGAAAGTCACAGAACATTACTGACACCTAGTGGTCGTTTCAAATACAACACAATTAAAATAAAAATCTATTTAAAAAATAAAGTAAAACCAAGCTTATAAGAAAGCAGCAAACAGTAAAAAATTTTATGACGTATAAAGAATTCTGGTTATAAAAGGCTAATTTTATTTGGTATCAATTACTAAGAGTTTGTTGTGCACCTGGCACTATGCTATGCAATTATTTCACTTAATCCTTATAACTTTAGGAGGCACTGTTTTCTTAAGAAATGAGAAAACTAGGGTTAATGAAAATTAAGGAGCTTGTTTTGTAAGCAAGGTGTTAGCAATTCAAAATCAGGTGAATCTATGATACTGTTGCTAACAATTACAAATGTTATAAAAGAGTAACCAAACTTCTTCAATCGTTTACTGTGAATTATATGAAGCATTCATTCATACATTGATTCATCAGATAATTCTGGAGGGTCATCTAGGTTTAGGGCAATATGACAGATACGGTGGGAAGTAAGATTAGGAATTTCATAGTCTCTCTGCCTCCAGAAGTTCTCTAAAGATCACAGTGCTGTATCCATTCATCATTCATCCAACAAATATGTCTTGAGTACCTACCATGTACCAGTGATTTAGCCTGGGATGAACAAGTTCTTCCTTGTGCTTAAGCTTATCTTGTGAGTGAGACAAACACACAAATATAACGTAGTGTCGTGAGCACTATGACTGCAGAGAAATACAGTGTAATAGCAGGGCACAGAGGCACGGCCCCTACATTAGCTCTGGGGACATCAGAAAACCTTTTTTAAAGGATAATGAAAATGAATTTCTTTTCTATTTAATTCTAGCTAAAATCATTTTTCCTCAAAATAAGCAAGCAACTACCTGATTTAATTTCAAATAATGCAAGAAAAAAATCTTAAAGAGGAAAACTAAATATTTTAGGATATATACAAAGATGATGAACATCTAGAATCTGATTAAGTTCTAAAAGCAAATGCTAATAAATTACAAGTATTTACTGAATAAGAGCTTAGAAAACAAAGAAAAGTCCATCTTACATTTAGTTACTTATTCAGGTCACAGGTATTTATTGAGCATCTACTGTGTCAGATATTATGCTAAAAGTTGGAAGTGCAATGTTGAGCAAAAGGATCCAGTAGTGCCCACTAGAAGGTTCTAGTACAGCATTCAGCAGAGGGGACAGACAAAAATAAAAATATACAAATTTACTCTCTCTAGTCCGTGCCTCCAAGATGACAAAGAAAAGAAGGAACGACAGTTGTGCCAAAAAGGGCAGCAACTATGTGCAGCCTGTTCACTGCACAAACTGTGCCCGATTCACACCCAAGGACAAGGCCATTAAGAAACAGTCATTAGAAACACACTGGAGGTCACAGCAGTAAGGGACGTTTCTGAAGCGAGCATCTTCAATGCCTATGTGCTTCCCGAGCTGTATGTGAAGCTACATTACTGTGTGAGCTGTGCAATTCACAGTAAAGTAGTCAGGAATGGATCTCGTGAAGCCTACAAGGACTGAACATCCCCAGCCGAATTTAGACCTGTGGGTGCTGCTCCGTAACCCCCACCAAAGCCCATGTAAGGAGCTGAGCCCTTCAAGACTGAAGACAAGACTATCTTCTGGAGAAAAATAAAATGGAAATTGTACTTTAAAAAAAGTACAAATTTACATACAAAGAATAAGATTTCAATTCTTACCAGTAATTAAATCTGAAGGTATTCTATCTGTCAAGAAGTCAACCACAAGTATCCTACTTGTTGCAAATATAACACCACCTTGTGTGTAAACTTCATAGCGACTGTTGCTTGTAATTTCATTTGTTACACGGCGAGGGAGGTGTTCAACTCCTTCTATCTTCAGTTGATTGATAAAATACTCCTAAATCAAATCAAACTTGATTAGTAGGCTATTTAATACAGGGCAGTTTTTAATAGGTTGCAGATATTTAAAATAATGTGGTGTCTTTCTCTGAGATAATGAACTTAATAATGAATATACAAACTAACTTACTTCTTTTTCTTTTTTTGAGATGGAGTCTTGCTCTGTTGCCTAGGCTGGAGTGCAATGGTACGATCTTGGCTCACTGCAACCTCTGCCTCCCAGGTTCAAGCGAGTCTCCTGCCTCAGCCTCCTGAGTAGCTGGGATTATAGGCGCATGCCACCATGCCCGGCTAACTTTTTGTATTTTTAGTAGAGATGGAGTTTCACTGTGTTAGCAAGAATGGTCTTGATCTCCCGACCTTGTGATCTGCCCGCCTTGATAGACCTCCCAAAGTGCTGGGATTACAGGCATGAGCCACAGTGCCCAGACCTAAGTTACTTTTTTATATAGTAACTTCAACCAACCAGTCTACATTTAATGAGGCTTTCTTGTTTTGGGGTTTACACTAAGGAATAATTGTACTTCAGTCATTCTCACCACTCAACTACAATAACATATGCACACACACACACAAAACCTCAAACATTTAGAAGCCTGGATTAAAAGACTTCTACTACCTAGAACATACTTCCCACCAAAGCCAGATTTGTAGCCAAGTGCATTGTATGCGAAGATAACAAGGGAATCCTTTCCCAGACAATGTTTTAGACTATTAGTTATGTCCTGATCCATCCTAGAGGGACTTCATGTCCATGGGTTCCTTGGCTTGGTTTATTTACATCCTCAGTTCAAAACCACCGTGTGTTGCCTTAGGCCCTACACCAAACACTGGGGATACCTAGATGAGTCAAACAGGGTCCCTGCTCTCAGAGAGACTGTGGTCACTCCTCTCAGCTGACATTTTTCTCCTGGCCACCTGATCTATCTAGGGGATCATCAGACTAGTCAGACCAAGCTGTGTCCAGTCTCAGCAACCTCCAGCCCCAGGTGGAGCCCCATTTCATCTTCCTCAGTGTTTTCCATTCTTCAATATTGCAGTTAACCCTTGCCAACATCCGCAGCTTCCAGCTCCAATCCCTTTCTGACCCTACGGCCCTTTTAACACAGCCTTGGTGAATGCCCCGTTTCCTGGTCCCTCCTCTCCCCTATTGGATTTTTCACAGTCTCACCACCTCCTTTCACGTCTCCCCATCACCCTCAGAGACCCTTCCATTCCCGCCACTGTTCCCTTTGACGGACCACCCTTCTGCCCCCAGAACCTCCCTTGATAGCCAACTTAAGGACTCTCCCGTTATCCTATCCAGATCCTCCTTTCGACATCTCCACTTACCTTGCAGGGACCTCAGATCGTCACCTACTGCTCAGAGCCCCTCCACTTTTCAGTGCCCTTGCACTCCTATCAGGGACCTGCATCCTTCTGGGGACTTCCCATCCCTCTTAGTGTTGTCAGGGACTTGCCTCCTTCTCTAGGTAGCGGGACGTAGCCGAGGAGAGCCGAGACAGACGATCGTGGGGGCATCTTCCCCTTCTATCAATCTTACTGCGCCTGCAAGGTGTCAGGGACCCGCATCCCCTGGGGACCCCTCCCATTTCTCTTAGCATTCTTGGACTCTGATCAAAGACCTGCATCCTTCTCGGGACCCCTCCCAACCCTCCGAGAGTCCCAGCACGCTATCAGGCACTTGCATCCCTCATCCCTCTTGCATTCCTCTTAGCGTTCTTGAATTCCTGCCAGGGGGACCTGTAGCCTTCTCGGAGCTCCTCCTATTCTTCTCAGTGTCCCCGCACAGAGTGAGCGACCGGTATACTCGTCGCGACCCCTCCCATACGTCTGTGTCCCCGCAGTGTGAGGGACCTGCATCCCCCTGGGGACCCCTCCCATCCTTCTCTGTCATTGCGTAGTGTCGGGGGCCTGAATCCCCCTCAGAGCCCCTCCATCCCGGCCAGAGGCCTCGCATCCGCTCAGGATGCCCCCAACATTCTCGGGGTCCCCTCACTCCCGCGACAGCGCGGCCGCACCTCCTCGGCCGACTGCGTGTTGAGCACCAGCACCAGGCAGGCCGGGTGGCAGTGCAGCCGGAGAAAGTGGTAGAGGAGCCGGTCCGCGCCGAGCCCGCGGGCGCACACTACCAGCCCGTCAGTGTCGAGCAGTTCAAGCACCAGCTGCCGTTCGTACTCCAGCAGCGGCGCCATGGCCGTCAGTCGAGCCGGCAGTACCCGCTCCATGGAGGCTCTTCCGGGTCGCAGCCGAACGTAGCCGAACGTAGCCGAGTCCAAGACGAGAGTAGGCCGAACTTAACCGAAGAGAGCCGAGTCCAAGAGGACGAAATCTAGCCCAACGCAGCCAAGGAGAGCCGAGACTGAGACGATCGTGGGGCGAATGCCGCCGAAGAGGAGCCCAGGCCAGGACGAGCGTGCTCTCAGAAAGCCGAAGAGAGCCGAGCTTGAGAAGGCAAGCGTCGGCCGAACTCAGCCGAAGAGGAGCCGAGTGGAGCCGAAGGTTCGTAGAGACACCTGGAGAGGCTCGCGCCCCTTATCGGTGTAGCTTGCAGACATCAGGCTCCAACCACTTGTCTTTTGAGGTTCCACATCCCCTGGTACCCTAGAACGAACGCGACTCACAAAAAGGAAAGGGAGAGAAAGTTAGCCTAAGGAACTTAATCACCTGACATGACATCGGCAGTTGAAAAAGTTAATGGTCAATATTCCAAATGCGCCTAGAGTTAGTAGCACCTGTTTCCTAGGGTGGTGTGTGGCCCCCCTACCTTTTGCAATTGGTCGCCATCCCTCTTTTAATTTTTTTTTTTTTTCGCTCCAGAGTGTTGATATGTTGCCCAGGCTGGAGTGCAGTGCCTGTGGAATAAGGAGAATCATTTACTAACTTCAGATCCCTGTTTGCCTCCAAAAGACTTAGGTACAATAAACTATTTTTAAAAATCCCTCCTTCCACTAGAGGGACACCTCCCGCAGTGTTTGTTCTATACCTAGAAATGCCTGATCATTGAACTAGTAGAGGAATTGTTTTGTATAGAGCCTCCCACCTTTATGATTAGAAAACAGAAAATACAAGTAAGCAAAAATGAAAATCACTTGACTCCATTAAGTGGAAATAACCACTGTTAACATCATGAAATCTATTTCATTTAGTCCTTTTTCTCCTGTCTGTACACACATTCTCTCATCATACAGAGTTCTTTTACCGGTATGATGTAATTAATATCCCTGATTTAAACCCCCAACTTTGTCATTAACATTTGGCAAACCTCTGAACATGATGCTTTGTATTATTTTACAAAGTCTCTTTATATGGCTGATGAGATTTCCGTAATGTGGATGTATTTATCTAATTGCTTATTAGAGGATGTTTAGTTTGTTTCTGCTTTTTCCCCTCCAGTATTACAAATAATATCTCACTAAATATCTTTGTATGTCAATTCAACCATGGCCTTCAGATACACGTCCAGAAATGAATAATCACTGGGATGAAGAGAAAAACATTTGTAAGGCTTTTCATCACATGCGCTTTGCCACACTGCCCTCTAGAGAGCCTGCACCAATTCACATTCGCAGCAGCCGTTTCCAAGCGGATCCGTTTCTCCACCTCTTTACTGCTTAATCCGGTATTTTGCTTACATTTTGTCAAGATGAAAATAGCATCTAATTCCTGAATGTTGTTTAAGTGGAAAGGGATGCCTGCAGACACTTTACATACGGCGTTTGCGGCGAGGCCGATATTAATCTCTTCAGTTCTGCAGGTGAGAAAAACGGAGGCACAGGGAGGTTCTATAACTTGGGCAAGGCCACGGGAGCCAGCGTAGTTCTTAGATCTATTTCAGGATGTGGTAGGGAGGTACTCCACACACATTTAGGAAATGAAGATTGAAATGACAAGGCTGAAATTCAAACCTGATTCCCAAGCTGTGGTAGGCAGAACATCGGCTTCCCAAAGATGTTCACATCCTAATCCCTGGAGCTGGTCTGTTATCTTTTGTGGCAAAGGGGGATTTGCGGATGTGATTATGTTCAGGTTCTGGAGATGAGGACATTGTATTGATTACCCAGGTGGGCTCAATGTATCACAAATGTGCTTATAAGAGAAAGAGAGAGGGGCCAGGTGTGGTGGCTCACACCTGTAATCCCAGCACTTTGAGAGGCCGAGGAGGGTGGATGACAAGGTCAGGAGATCGAGATCATCCTGGCTAACACGGCGATACCCGGTCTCTACAAAAAATACAAAAAACTAGCTGGGTGTGGTGGCATGTGCCTGTAGTCCCAGCTACCTGGGAGGCTGAGGCAGAAGAATCACTTGAAACAGGGAGGCGGAGGTTGCAGTGAGCCGAGATCGCGCCACTGCACTCCTGCCTGGATGACAGTGACACTCCATGTCAAAAAAAAAAAAAGAGAGCGAGAGAGAGAGAGAGAGAGAGAGAGAGAGAGAGAGAGAGAGAGAGCGCGAGCGAGCAGGAGGGTCAGATTCAGAGATGAGACGGGAAGCTGAGGTCGGAGTGATGTGGAAGGGGCACTGCGCCAAGGAATGCAGCCCTTACCAGGTGAAACAGGCAGGGAAATGGATTCTCCCCAGGAGCTCCCAGGAGGACTGCAGTGCTGCTGACCCCTTTTGGACTTCTTACCCCAAAACTGGAAGACGATGAATTTGTGTTGTGTTAAGCCGGTTTGATCAGATGACCTCCCCAGCTGAATGAAACAAAACTAAATTTAAAAACCATAGATAGGAATATACAGTGAAACAATCCTTTTGGAAGGCGATTGGTCAATCTACATAGAAATTTTAAATACATGTATAGATACATATATACATATAGGCATCTGGTGAATGTTATGGAGCACCCAATGTGTCCTGTGCTGCTCCAAGTGCCTGGGAGTTTATCAGAGGGCAAAGCAGGCATAGAACTTATATTCTAGAGGGGACCGTGTATATGAAGATGTGTATTCATTATATCATTGTGTGGACTATTGTTATTTCTTGGATATTTCTCTTAAATGTCCAAGAATAGGAGAGTAGTTAAAATTTCTTCATGTGTCTCTGATAAGTAGAATATCAGACAGCCGTGAAAACCTGCATGTGGAAATATACTCAATATGTTTTATTGTATACTGGAAAAAGCAGTTGCAAAACAATAATGTATAGTATGGTCCCATTTTTATAAAAACAAAACAGTAAGTGGTAGTTGCATGTGACTGCATAGAAAAAGCCTGGAATAAAGATCTGTTGATTTTAACCACAGCAATTACCTCTGGGGAGTTGAAATAAGCAGTGGGTTTTAGGGTCAGACCTTTGTACTTCAGTATATGCCTTTCTGTTCTGTTTGACTTTCTTATCATGAACTTACATTGCTTTTATAATAAAAATGAATGAAAAAACTTCCCAGCTACTGTATAAATACTGCATCAGCACTAGAAAATATTACCTTGTGAATTCTAGATTTAAATGTGTGTGATGGGCAGCATTTAATGTCAAATGTTGGTATCTGGGAAAGTAGACAAAATAAATTGTGATGGGTTGTGTCTACACATTTTACTTTTACCACTGGGTAAAAGTTTTCAATTTAAAGTGAAGACTTTTTTTTTTGAGATAGGGTCTCACTTTGTTGCTCAAGCTAGAGTGAGTGCTGGAGTGCAGTGGTGCAATCTCAGCTCACTGCAAGCTCCCCCTCCCGGGTTCAAGCAATTCTCGTGCCTCAGCCTCCTGAGTAGCTGGGATTACACTCGCCCACAACTATACCCAGCTAATTCTGTATTATTAGCAGAGATGGGGCTTTGCCATGTTGGCCAGGCTGGTCTTGAACTCTTGACCTCAAGTGATCTGCTCGCCTCGGCTTCCCAAAGTGCTGGGATTACAGGCATGAACCACCGCACCCAGCCTAAAGTTTGTTCTTTATTTCACTTATAATTTTTTGATGTCATTTCACTTATAATTTTTTGAATTTAAAGCAGAAGCTTTAAATTATCTCCAATGTGGATTTTAACTATTTTATTAGAATTTAAATTTCCTTGAATTCTTTTTTTGTTTAATTTGGCTTTTTGTTCTGCATTTCTGCTTTTACCTTTATAGCTTCCTACTTTTGTTTCATAGAAGCCTCTTGATTTTATATTTATTGATCTATCTATATCTACATAGATTTATCTATGCAGATTATCTATATCTACCTAGATATATTTAGATATAAACCGTTTAGGTAGATATAAACTTACAGTTAGCCCTCCGTGGGTCTGTATCTGTGGGTCCAACCATGGTTTGAAAATACTGAAAAGAAAAACTAACAAAAAAATAACAATATAAGAATAAAATAATTTCAGAGTGAATAAAACGTGAAAAAATTATTGATAAAAGTTCAAATAAAAATCAATACAGTGTAACAACTATTTACATAACATTTACATTGTATTGTGTATGATAAGCAAGCTAAAGATGCTTTAAAGTGTGTGGGAGGATGTGCATGGGTTATATTCAAACACTACAGCATTTTATATAAGGCACTTAAACATCAAGGAATTTGGGTATTAATTTACAGGGAGGCAGGGAGTCCTGGAACCAATTCTCCATGAATACCAAGGGACAACTGTATTTGTTATTCATCAACAAGTAATTTTTAAAAGTTTTGTCTGGGCTGGGCATGATGGCCCATGCCTGTAATACCACCACTTTGGGAGGCCAAGGCAAGCAGATCACTGAGGTCTCAAGTTCGAGACCAGCCTGACCAACATGGAGAAACTCCATCTCTACTAAAAATACAAAATTAGCTGGATGTGGTGGTGCATGCCTATAATCCCAGCTACTTGGGAGGCTGAGGCAGGACCATCACTTGAACCCGGAAAGTGGAGGTTGAGGTGAGCTGAGATCATGCCATTGCACTCCAGCCTGGGCAACAAGAGCAAAACTCCATTAAAAAAAAAAAAAATTTTGTCCATATTTTTTAGAAAACCAGTTTTAACTTATGCTTTTTTTTTTCTGTCTTTAGAACAATGTTCTTTTTTTCTTTTGCTTTAGTGCCTTTTTATAGCCCTCAAATGTGAATCATAATCTTAGGAAAGCAAATCTTTGCATCACTTGTTATTCCACCAAGATATTGCTTATAAATAATAAGATTTGTGATATTTTGTAACAATGGATTATCAGTCTCAAGTTACACAGCACTAAAAAGAAATATATTATGTATGTTTTTGAAGTCCTAGAATAAAAACAATTTAAAAATAACATTATCGCCAGAACTTATTTGGATCTACTGAGAATAAAGTTTATGTGCAAGAGGGATTATTAAAAATTTGTACAGATGAAAAATATTTGGTAGTAATAATTTATAAAATTAGAAAAGTTAAATTTTATTTGCGGTTTTCCCAATATTCTACTTAAAACTTGATATTTAGGGATTTAATCTAATCCATAACATTTAGGGATCGAAGAACAGAAAGCAATTTGGATATTTACACATTTGTTTAGTGAAGAGCTCTCAAGCAAAGCAATGTTTGATCACAGCTGTCCTGCTTCTGCCTACTTTTCTCTGGAACAGATAATTTTAAGGGCAGCCAGCTACCCAGGAGGCTGAGGCAGGAGAATCGCTTGAACCCAGGACGTGGAGGTTGCAGTAAGCTGAGATCACACCATTGCACCCCAGCCTGGGTAACAGAGTGAGACACTGTCTCACAAACAACAACAACAACAACAACAACAACAACAACAACAACAACAACAACAACAACAACAACATCAAAAGCTTAAGGGCATCCGCACCAGAACTTTATACATACACAAATATCTATGCTCATACAGCAGACTTAGCAAGACTTTTGTAAAAGTGGAATAACTTCATATAAGATATATTATACAGAGGCCAGGCCCAGTGGCTAACGTCTGTAATCCTGGCACTTTGAGAGGCTGAGGTGGGTGAATCACCTGAGGTCAGGAGTTTGAGACCAGCCTGGCTAACATGGTGAAACCCCATCTGTACTAAAAATACAAAAAAAAAAAAAAATTAACTGGGCATGGTGGCAGGCACCTGTAGTCCCAGCTACTTGGGAGGCTGGGGCAGGAGAACTGCTTGAACCCAGGAGGTGGACATTGCAGTGAGCTGAGATCAAGCCACTGGACTCCAGCCTGGGCTACAAGAGTGAAACTATCTCAAAAAAAGATCTAAAGATGTATACAGCTTTCCAAATGTTGTTTGTTTCTAAGTGTTCCTATATAGAAATATGAGAGGTGCCTATTTTTATAGTCTTAGAAGGCACACACATTTCAGGCGCCAGGAGTGAGAAACACCTGCTAGTGTGGGAAGAGCCAGAGATACTCTATTTAGACTTCGGACCAGCTATCAATATTCGACAAGAGCACCTGTGCTGAGAATTAGTCAGTTTCTGCCCTCAGACTCCCTGCTGCCTGAGTCTCACCAATGGTAACTCCCTCTTGTTGCTGGCACGCAGGCTGGGCATGCTGAATTTAATAAATTTAAGTACTGAATATAATATTTATATATCTGGAGGAATTCTGCCAATATGCACTAGATGACAGTGAGCCAGAAGTCCCTCTGAATCCACTGCTTTGGCATGGCTCAGTATATACAGTGGCTGAGTGCTCCAGGGAACAGAACACAGCCTTTAGTTATGTGGACCTGGACTGAGGTCCAGCATTGCCCAGAATAACCACCTGGCCTTGGTAAGTTGCAAAGCCCATCATTTATTAAACAATGTGTCTTAGGTGGCTGGATGCTCATGCCCATCTATAATCCCAGCACTTTGGGAGGCCAAGGTAGATGGATCACTTGAAGTCAGGAGTTCAAGACCAGCCTGGCCAACATAGTGAAACCATGTCTCTACCAAAAAATACAAAAATTAGCCCAGCATGGTGGTGTGCACCATAGTCCCAGCTACTTAGGAGGCTGAGGTGGATGAATTGTTTGAACCCTGGGGTGGGTAAAGGTTGCAGTGAGCTCAGATTGCACCACGGCACTTCAGCCTGGGTGACAGAATGAGACACTGTCTCAAAAGAAAAAAACCCAAAAACCCAATTGTCTTAGGTCATATTCCCTAGAAGCAGAGCCTGAAGTTTCCTGTATCTAATAGGCAAGGTTCAATCAGAGAAGCAGATCTACAAGTAGTAACAGGGAATAAGGGATTTATTACAGGGTTTGACCAAATACCATCACGAGAGATGGTTGAATTGTTTATGGTCATTGCTTCTGTGTCTGGTGCTGGGCCTGAAGTCAGCATGACAGGCAGAGAGGAAGGAAAGATGGGTGTTGAATAGAGGAGGGGAGGAAGAACTGAATTCTATGGAGATGAGCTGGAACTCACGCTGGTGTCTTAACCACTTGCATGCCTCTGACTTCCATGATGTGGAGTTTCTCGCAGGGGAAGGTGGTGCCCGTCATCATGGGTTTTAGATACTTGCCCTGGCCAGGAAGCGAAGAAGCAGAAGGAGAGACTGAAAGGGAAGAGGAGGACGTGGGAGCGCTGGCAAGAGCTGGAGTAGCGGGAAATAAATCTTAATGTCAAGTGCTGAACAAAAGAACTGACATTCAAAAAGGAAAAGTTTCTCAGCAAGGCAAATTTACTTCTGCAGAAGGATGCTTCTTGCATACAGAGCAGTGGCAAGAGCACACCGAACAAAGGAAAGCAGGGGTTCTTATTTCCTAACGCAGTTCCTGCTTCTGTGTCCTTCCACTATGGGTTGGGGTCGGACCCCACAATCTAAACTAATCCCGATTGCCTAGATTTAACATTTTTCCTAATTAAGGGAGGGATGTTGAGTACAGGGTTAGAATAGGATAAAGAACTAGGAAGTTAACTGTTTGTACCTAATGACTTAAAGCGGGGCAGGGTGGGTCGGTTCCAAGCTTGGCAGGTCAGGCAAGAAACATTACTTATAAAACAGAACAAAGGACAAGGGAGTTAAAGCTTTTGAAGAGGAACTGTTTGTTCCTAACACTGTGGACCTGGTCACCACCCCTCACCAACCAGGTAAGCCTGGGAACGAATGACAATATAGGTGAGCTGCAACACTGCGTGCTTCTCACCTGACTTCGGGTGCTGCTTCACTCTTGCCCTCCCCATTGGATGCTAAATTCTCCTGTGACCAAACCTAATCCAGAAATGTACAGGGAAGAGAATTCTGGGTTATGTGGTTCCAGCTTAGCTAAGTGGACATACTGAGATAAGAGGCAAGACTCAGCTCAGGAGGTGGGACTCAACTCTGTAGGTGGGACTGAGACACTGGACCAAATTGAGGACTAGCTAAAACAGGGAATGGGTGGAAGCAGCTTTCCACAAGATATGCCCACCAGTGTGCCATGTCGGTGTACCATTGCCATGGCAACACCCAGAAGTTACTGCCCTTTTCCATGGCAACAACTGGTGACCTAGAATTACCACCCTTGTCCTACAAATTCCTGCATAAACTGCCCCTTAAATTTCATATAATTAAAAGTCGGTATAAATATGACTACAGAACCAGATATTCTGGACACACTGCCTGTGGGGTAGCCCTGCTCAGCAAGGAGCAGTCCCTCTGCTGCTGATGTGCACTGCAACTTCAGTAAAAGCTGCTGTCTAATACCACTGGCTTGCCCTTGAACTCTGTCCCGGGTGAAGCCAAGAACCCTCCTGGGCTAAGCCCCAGTTTGGGGCTTGCCTGTCTTGCATCAGTAGTGCAAGTCACGGCCAGGCACAGTGACTCATGTCTGTATTCCCAGCACTTTGGGAGGCTGAGATGGGTGGATCACGAGGTCAGGAGTTCAAGACCAGCTTGGCCAAGATGGTGAAACCTGGTTTCTACTAGAAATACAAAAATTAGCCAGGTGTGATGGCAGGCACCTGTAATCCAGCAACTAGGAGGCTGAGGCAGAGACTTGCATGAACCTGGAAGGCGGAGGTTTCAGTGAGCTGAGATCATGCCACTGCACTCCAGCCTGGGCAACAGAATGAGACTCCGTCTCAAAAAAAAAAAAATAGTGCAAATCATTGTACTGTGCAAGTGATTTAGGAAGGGAGGGATCTCAGAAAAACTAGTGAGGAAGTGGGGGAAGTAGGCAAAAAAGGGAAAGAAGCCAAGCAACATGTGATTTGGGGCAAAGCCTGGGCTAATTCCACAGGGGCACAAGGGGTCGAAGTTGCCCCTCGGTTATCCTGCCCTGAGGCAAGGGAGCTGGGTTCTTATAAACTTGCACTGTCATTTATTTTCTACTGGCCCAGGGGTGGGGACTAAATTCGCAGGCACATTTTGTTCTCTGCAAATACAGGCACAGCAGCTCCTATGTAGGAGTGGAAGGGGCAGGTTTCAGGAAGCAAAGGCAAGCTGTGCTGCCAAGCTAGCTAAGGGTCACGGACACTTGGTCTGGTTTTATACCGTGGCTATCGTGAATAGTGCTACAGTGAACACGGGGATGCAGAGGTCTCTTTGACAAAATCATTTCAGGTCTTTGGGGTAAATACCCAGAAATGGGATTGCTGAATCATATGGCACTTTTATTTTCAGTTGTTTTCCATATGGCTATACTAATTTACATTTCTACCAATAATGTACAAGGATTCTTTTTTCCTCACATCCTTGCTAACGCTTGTTACCTTTTGTCTTTTTGATAATAGCCATTTTGACAGGTGTGAGATGATCTCATTGCGGTTTTAATTTGCATTTCCCTAGTGATTAGTGATGTGAGCATTTTTTTTTTTTTGAGACAGAGTCTCACTCTGTGGCCCAGGCTGGAGTGCAGTGACGCGATCTTGGCTCTCTGCAGCCTCTGACTCCTGGGTCCAGGTGATTCTCCTGTCTCAGCCTCCTGAGTAGGTAGGACTACAGGCGTATGCCACCATGCCTAGCTAATTTTTGTATTTTTAGTAGAGATGGGGTTTCCCCATGTTGGCCAGTGTGGTCTCCATCTACTGACCTAGTAATCTGCCCACCTTGGCCTCCCAAAGTGCTGGGATTATAGGCGTGAGCCACAGCACCCAGCTGAGCATTTCTTTTTTCATGTATCTGTTGGCCATTTGTATGTCTTCTCTTGGAAAATGCTTCAAAAGAAGGTGTACAAATGGCCAACAGATATATGAAAGGTTGCTTTCCCATTATTTATTTAGTTTTAGGTTTTGAGACAGGGTCTTGCTCTGTCATCCAGGCTGGAGTGGAGTGGTATGATCACAGCTCACTAAAGCCTCAACCTCCTGGCTCAAGTGCTCCTCCCACCTCAGTCTCCCAGGTAGCTGGGACTACAGGTGCATGGCACCATGCCCCAGTTAATTTTTGTATTTTTTGTAGAGGTGGGATTTCACAATGTTGCCCAGTCTGACCTTGAACTCCTGTGTTCAAGTGATCTATCTTGGCCTCCCAAAGTGTTGGGATTATAAGCATGAGCCACCGTGCTCAGCCTTGCTCATTTTTCAATTTTGTTTGCTTTCTTGCTATTGACTTGTTCAAGCGTTTTCTGTGTTTCAGATATTAACTCCTTATTGGATGTATGGCTTGCAGATATTTCCTTTTAATCCATAGGTTGTCTCTGCATATTATTAATTGTTTGCTTTGCTGTGCAGAAACTATTCTGTTTGATGTAATTCCATTTGTCTATTTTTGCTTTTGTTTCCTGTGCTCTTGGGGTCAAATCAAAAAACTCATTGCCTAGAGCAATGCTATATAGTTTTTCTCCTATATTTTCTTCTAGCAGTTTTACAGTTTCTGGTCTTATGTTTAAGTCTAATCCATTTTGAGTTGATTTTTGTATATGGATATGAGATAAGCATCCAGTTTAATTTTTTATATGTGGATGTCTTATTTTTCCAAAGTAATTTATTAAAGAAATAATCCTTTTCCCATTGTGCATCCATGGCACCTTTGTTGAAAATTAATTGACTATACATGCATAGGTTCATTTCTGGGCTCTCTATTCTATTCCACTGGTTGGTGTATCTATTATTTATTTATTTTTGTCAGTCCCATGCTGTTTTGATTACTACAGCTTTGTGGCATAGTTTGAATCATATAGTGTGGTAACTTCAGCTTCATTCTTTTTGCTCATGATTGTCTTGGCTGTTCAGGGATTTTTTTTTTTTTTTTTGATGTTCATCATGGAATTAATGTAATCTATGTAGAGCATTCAGCACAGTTCCTGACAGACTAAGTAAGTACTCAACAAATGGTGGCTCTATCTAACTGTAATATTGGAAACTGAGGCTCATAACTGAGGGTTATGTAAGCTGATAACTTTTACCCAGTTTAAGTCAGGGATCAAACTCCTAGTCTAGGGCTCTTTCTAAAATTGTTCTGCCTCCCCAGATATTCCCCAATTATTCACTTACTATCCATTTACTGCATTGTTACTTTTGACTTGCTAATATTTTATGAAGGATTTTTACATTTATTTTCCTAAGTGGAGTACCATTTGTGTTTTCTTGCATGTGCTATGTTTATTTGAATTGTATGTCAAGATTACAATAATTTTGCAAGAGGAGTCATGTAGCTTCTTATTTTTACTGTTGAAGAAGGAGTCTATTGTTTAAGGATCTGGGAGAACTTGTCTGTCAAACTCTATGGGCCTGGGGCTTTTTTCTCTTTTTTTCTTTCTCTTGTGATAGACCTTTGGCTACTATTGAAATTCCTTTTATGGTAATTAGTTTCTAAGTTTTAAAGTTTGTCTTGGGCCACATTCAATAAATACATCTGGAAACTGCATTTCATTTAGGATCTAAAATTTAGTAGCATGTAAAGTCCGCTGTAATCTCTTTTGATTTTTAAATCATGGCAACACCCATTGGTATGTCATCCTTTACACTGCTAATAGTGTTTACTTGTCACTTCTATCTTTGTTTTTCTGAATCACAATTGCTGAAATTTGTGTATTTGGGGTGTATTTTCAGAGACCCAGCTTGTGTCTTTGTAGGTCAATTCTAGCACTTTTTCTATTTAATTTCTATTTTTATTTTTTTTGCAATGATCTTTGGCTCTGTTTTGTTGTTCTAAGTTCTTCAGGTAAATGTTTAGTTCACTCTTTTCTCAATTTTTAACTTTGCAATTCTAGCGTATTAACGTACATGGTTATAAACGTCCATCCAAATACCACTTTGTCTATATCACACATAGTGCTTTCACTGTCATTTGGTTCTAAATATTTTGTAGTTGCTACTTTGATTTCTTGTTTAACCCATTAAATAGAAAGAGTGTTTTTAGGTCTTTTTTGTTTTCTTTGAGAGAGTCTTGCTCCGTTATCCAGGCTGGAGTGTGGTGGCATGATTTTGGCTCCTGAGTTTGCGCCGTTGCACTCAGGCCTGGATGACAGAGCAACCTCCGCCTCCCGGGTTCAAGAAATGTTTTCCTGCCTCAACCTTCTGAGTAGTTGGGATTACAGGCATGAGCCACCGTGCCCAGTAGTGTTTTTAGGTTTCTAAATGTATAGAGGCTGGATAATATGTTTTTTTTTTGAGTAGACTTATAATTTTATTATACTGTCATCAATATGAGATCAACTTTTATGAAATTTATTGAGACTCCCTTTGTGGCTTAAACACAAGGGCATTTTTGTGGATACATCTTTTATGTGTATTTGAAAAGAATGTGTAAACTATTGGGCTTCGAAAAAAATCTTTCATGCCTTGACAAGAATTTTCAGTTTCTAATTGTGGTGTGTTACAGTCTGTTCTGACTGTGGCTGAAAGTACAGATAAGCAGAGTCAACAGTTCTGCAAAAATATTTGAATGGCAAAACCCCAATGATTCCTCACTTAAGAAGAATGTAAAAGCCTCAGACTTCTGTAGTGGTGGTTGTAGCACTGCCAGGTTTCTTGATTCCACATAATGACATTTCCTTGGCTGAGAAGCCTGTGCATTATCCAGAGAGAAGGGCATGTCTATGCCAGCCCGACACAAGCTGATTGGATGGAGGCCTTTGGACAGTCAGCCACTATTTCTTTTGCTCGCAAGAACAGGCGTTTGCTCTTCTAACTTTTCTGGGGATAAATGAAACCTCTAGTGGCAGACTTCCATAATTCTAGCCTTGTCTATTGGCAGCCTTTCCTGGGTATTTTGCTGGGTACTCACTCATTTCTATTAATTTTGGGACCAATCTGCTTCCCACTTCTACTCCAGCCCGTTTCAGTTGAATGATTTATTTGTTTTATTTTCCCCTCCAAACTCTGTGCTTGCTAAAGTCCAATCTATTGAACATTTGCAAGTATTGTTACCTCTCTGCACATTTTAAGATATAATTTGGAGGCTGGGCACGGTGGCTACTGCTTGTAATCCCAGCACTTGCGAGGCCGAGGTAGGCAGATCACTTGAGGCCAGGAGTTCAAGACTGGCCTGGTCAACAAGATGAAACCCCATCTCTACTAAAAATACAAAAGAGTTAGCTGGACATGGTTGTAGGTGCCTGGCTACTTAGGAGGGTGAGGCAGAAGAATCTCTTGAACCTGGGAGGCAGAGGTTGCAATGAGCCGAGATTGTGCCACTGCATTGCAGCCTGGGCAACAGAGCCAGAATCCATCTCAAAAATAAAACAAAGTAAAATAAAATAAAATTTGTAAAAATTCCAGTGTGCTGGGGTTGCATTCATGTTCTTAAATCAGGCTCTGTAGTTCACTATTGCCATGTTCATTAGTAAGTGGATTTTAAAAAGCATTTTAAATAATATTAAAATATGAATATTTTAATGTTTTCATTTAAAGTGTACAATTTGGTAAGTTTTGATATACGTGTACATTTTGAAACCATCACCAAAACTCATGAACCTAGGCAATACCCTCCAATGTGTCCTTGTGCCCCTGTAATTTCTCTTGGTATGAATGCCTGACACTGGTCCCTCTAATTCTTCAGGCTGGTTCTTCGCTGGCTTTGAGCTAACCCTAATATGCACCCATCTATCAGTCCACAGCTAAATTCCCAAGGAGCCACCCCAGCCTTCTCTCTCAGGCCAGGCTCTTTCCTACAGTACTGTTTTCTGCCTTGGTCTTCCCTAATTTGCAATTCCATCTCCTTGACACAGGGAGTCTCCTGGGCTCTCTGCCCCTGGAAACTCTAGTTAGAAAGCTACAGCAGTCACAGTCTGGGCTTACCTTATTTGTTTTCCACCCTGAGATCTCCAACCTTCATTGTCTGAAGTCTACCGCCTTGAAACCGACATTTCACATACCTTGCCCATATTTTTGTTGTTTCAGGTGTGAGGGTGAATCTGGTCCCTGTTCCTCCATGTTGGCTGGACGTGGAAGTCCCAGTGGATGTTTTTGAGCCCCTGATTTGTGCCAGGCACTGCTGTAAGCACTGAGTATTCAAAGATGAACAAAATGATGTGGACCCAATCTTCTAAAATTAACTATCAAGAGAAGAAGACAACAAGTAAATAAATACACAAAATTATTATTATTATTTTTGAGATGGAGTCTTGCTTTGTCACCCAGGCTAGAGTGCAATGGCATGATCTCAGCTCACTGCGATCTCTGCCTCCCAGGTTCAAGCAATTCTCCTGCCTCAGCCTCCTAAGTAGCTGAGATTACAGGTGCCTGCCACCATGCTTGGCTAAATTTTGTATTTTTCGTAGAGGTGGGGTTTCACCATGTTGTCCAGGCTGGTCTTGAACTCCTGACCTCAAGTGATCCATCCCTTTGCCTCCCAAAGTGCTGGGATTATAGGCATGAGCCACCACGCTGTTTAAGTCTCTATGAGACTTAAACATTAAGACCAGAAACTGTAAAACTACTAGAAGAAAATGTAGGAGAGGCTGGGTGCGATGGTTCACACCTGTAATCCCAGCTCTTTGGGAAGCCAAGGTGGGCAGATCACAGGGTTTGAGACAAGCCAGGCCAATATGGTGAAACCCTGTCTCAACTAAAAATACAAAAAATTAGCTGGGCGTGGTGGTGCATGCCCGTAATCCCAGCTACTCGGGAGCCTGAGGCAGGAGAATCGCTTGAACCTGGGAGGCAGAGTTTGCAATGAGCTGAGACTGCATCACTGTACTCCAGCCTGGGTGACAGAGCGAGACTCTGTCTCAATACACAAAATTATTACAGATGGTCATGCACGCTAAGAAGTAACCATGGACCGACATGAGAATGATGGAGACAGGAGTTGCTGCACACTAACAGTTTAAGTAAAGTCTGAGGAAGCAGCCAGTCATATGAGGAGCAGGAGGACAAGCATCCCCGTCATAGAGAACAACCTGTGCAAAGGATGCGGAAAGCCTGGCACGCTCTAGGCGCAGATGGAAGGTCAGTGTGCCTGGGAGGTGTCGGATGACATGGCATTGGAGAGGAGGGTCAGATCCAGGTCATGGGAGCCTATGGTGCCATCCTAGAGTCTGGGCTGACTTCTAAGCTCAATGGAAAGTCATGGAAGGCTTTAAGGAGGAATATTTCATGGCCTAATTGAGTTGTGAGAGGGCTGGCCAGGCATAGTGGCTCATGCCTCTAATCCCAGTCCTTTGGAAGGCCGAAGTGGGAGGACTGCTTGAGGCCAGGAACTGAAGACTAGCCTGGGCAACACTGCAAGATCCTGTGTCTATTTTATTAAAAATAAAAGGAGTCAGTCTGACTATTGGTAGGGAATGAGTTAGATGGGGCAAAAATAGATCCAACAGGGCCAGATAGGAAGCTGATGTGTGATTCAGCTCACAGATGATGGTAGACTTGAAAAAGGTGATGCTATGGAGGGATGTGAAGGGAACAAACCTGAGATATATCTAGGAGAACAGCAGACGGAGTCCTTGATACATGGGATTTGAGAGGAGGGGGAGAGGAAAGGAAGCATTAAGAATGACTCCTAGTTTTTGACCAAAGCAACCATGTGGATGGTGGTGCCTTCGGTGGGGATGAGGAAGGCTACTGAGAGGCTGGACGTGAGCTGGAGGCCAGAACAGGTTTGGGATGGGAAATCAGTAGGTTCATTTAGAATCACGAGTTTCCTACAGGAAACCACTGAAAAGTGGAACGACAGAGACATTATAACCACAAGCAGTTTCTTCTGAGTCTCTGTTGCCTTCTCTGTCAATGTGGAAAAATAATACCTTCCTCCTCATTGTTGTAAGGAATGAATGAGGAAATATGCTGAACATCACAGCATGAGCGCTCAAAAAACTACATTTCCTTATACAACTATAGCAAGCTCTAGGCAAAACCATTAACTAGGTCAGTGGCTCCCAGAATTTGGGTTTATAGTCTGAGACAGTAGCTTAAAACAATGTATAAAATGAGGGGTGACTGCCAAATTCTTATTTTGTGAAGGTGGGACATTAGATAAACGACTACTAACAATGATCATCATCACTTTGTAAAAGAAATGATGTTTTAATATCAACAAATGTAGGAAGGTCATTTGTTATTTTCAGCTTAACAATAGTAAAGGATAATACTGTCAGCCTCTCTTTCTTTTCTCTCTTTCTTTCCTCTTTTTTCTTTCTTTCTCTCTCTGTCTTCCCCTTCCCTCCCCTCCTCTCCTTCGTTTTTCTTACAGGATCTCACTATGTTGCCCAGGCTGGTCTCAAACTGCTGGGCTCAAGTGATCTTCCCATCTCAGCCTCCCGAGTATCTGGGATTAGAGGCATACCCCGCCATGCCTGGCTATATTGTCACCTTCGCTTTCCAACGACCACTTCCTGTTCTATTTTCCCCTTGCACCACAGGGCAGGGAACAGTGTCTCACATGCAGGCACTGGGTACATGGGCACGTTCTGAGGAACCTCTGAACTGAGCAGCAGCTGAATTCAGCCTCCTCTCCTCTCCTCTGCTTGTTTGCATCCCCGATTCTTCTCTACGTTTTTCTCCTTGGTTTGCAAGGATTATGTTGTCCTTTCATCCCTCCTGATGGCAGCTATGGAAGGTATCCCCCTCTTCCTGGCCACCTAAAAGCCTACATTTCCCAGCTTCCTGTAGCTGACAAAACTCCACCCAACAGGATGGGAGTACAAGTGTTATCTGTCACTCAGAGGCGGAAGCATTTAAGGGCCAGTGCGTGATTCTCTGTGATTTTTATTTTCCCCTCCATCCATCGTGAAGCATCTGTCAAAACGGAGGTGCCACATATGGAAGCGACCACTGCACGGAGGACAGCTTCCCCAGAAAGCTGCCCAGACGCACAGAGGTCTTTGCAGGAGCAAGGAAGAAAGCTTTGTGTGCTCCTGAGATTCTGGCCCTTATTACTGCAGCACAACTTGGTCTGCTTTAGCCAACGGCAGCAAGACCTGTTTGACGTGAGCAAACTTACATCTGATTTTGATAAGCATCAGTCTGAAAAGAAAACAATTCCTGTTTTTCAATTTTTAATAATAAAAAAAAAAAACCTTATCTTGCATTTGCCTCCATTTGACCCATACTGGGATGCTAGGTTGAATTCTTTTGTTAATGATAATGAAATACCCCAGCTTGAGCTTGGCTATAATGAATACATTTTAAACAATCCTGCCAACTCCATTTTGCCCAACCTGAGCTGTTTGCCCACCCTGAGTTATGTAGGGCATTCTGTTCTGAAAGCTTGTGGTCTGAGACACCTGGCACCTTTGTAACCAATTTTCTGAGAAACAGGGCCCACCGGCCCTGTATATCCTGTATCTGTAACCATGTAACTGCTACCCCACATCCTGAGTAAAAAAACAATTTTAACTTTTTTGTTAGGCCCCCCCATTGTCCCCTAACCTGCTCCTTCTGCTTCTGTAATAATCTGCTTACTGCCCCGTGACCCTAAACTGGTATAAAAATGTGGACCGCCCTTTGCTTTGGGCTGAGAGGTTTGAGCTCTAGCTGACCCTTGGACCCCGGCATAAAGAATGACTCAACAAACTCAGTACGTGGCACTTCTGTTTAAATTTGCTCGGGTATAACAATTTAAATAAAAATCTCATAACACTAGGATAAAAAAAATCAGATTATCCCCCAGGCCCCTTTATTACTCACCAGATGTGCCTTTGAAGCTGCTTTCTTTCTCGGCATTCTCAAAGAATCTTGATAAATGACTTATCTCCTGCATTTTCCCCAGGGTCTTGTTAAAACTTCTGTTATATAAAGTGCTAGGTAAATACAGCATAATATGTTGTTTTGGGTTGTGTTCAAACAGCGAAATTGCAGTTCTCTAGTTAACTGGATCCAAGCAAGAAGCCAAGCCCACTTATTTGGATACCTTTAAAAGTAAATTGTTGATTACTACTCATTTGTTCTTAAGGCGTTTGTGGTGCATCTGCAGAATACTTGTCTCTGGTAAAAAAAAGACGAAAGATGGCAGGTAGTGCCTGCATTTCGGGATGCTGTGGAGACATGCAAAGGCCTTTGGGTTTTACTCTGAAGACAACAGCTTCAGCCTCACATTATCGTAACTACAGTTCACTGAAAAGAGAGTGCCTTTTCCCATGTGTTTGGAGCAAGTTCTGAGAGTCACCCTAATTGGACTTGCCTGAGTTGGCTACCCATGTTGCATCATTCTGCAGAGGAATAGAATCTTGCTGATTGGCCAGGCCAGAGTCAGGTGCTCACTTTTGAACCAATCGATAAGGGCAGGAGTCAGCAAACCACAGTCTATGAGCAGGTTGCCTGTTTTTGTTAATAAAGTTTTATTGAAATGTGACTACATCTATTTATTTAACGTACTGACTATGACTTCTTTGCCACTACAGTAAAAGAAGTGAGCAGGAACAGAGACCATATGATATGTTTGGCTCTGTGTCCCCACCCAAATCTCATCTTGAATTGTAATCTCCATGTGTTGAGGGAGGGACCTGCAGTCCCCACAGGTAGAGGGAGGGAGGTGACTGCATCATAGGAGTGGTTCCCCCGTGCTGTTCTCATGATAGTGAGCAAGTTCTTAGGAGAGCTGATGGTTTTATAAGGGGCTCTTCCCACTTCACTTTCTCTTCTCTCTCACCTGCCACCTGCTTCCCCTTCTGCCATGATTGTAAGTTTCCCGACGCCTTCAGAGTCAGGTGGAACTGTGAATCAATTAAACCTCCTTTGTTTGTAAATTACCCACTCTTGCTAGTAACTTTGTAAACGGACTTTGAAAACGGACTAATACACCACATGACCCACAAAGTCTGAAATATTTGTTGTCTGACCCTTTACAGAAAAATCTCTGCCAACCCCAGGGCCAGGAGTGTATTAGTTTGCTAGGGCTGCCATAGAAAAGAACCACAGACCAAGTGAACTAAACAAGAGAAATTCATTTTCTGACAATTCTGGAGGCTAGAAATCTGAGATCAAGACACAGGCAGGGTTGATTTCTCCTGAGGGTTCTCTCCTTGGCTTATGGATGGCTGTGTTCTCCCTGTGTCTGCATAGAGTCTTCCCTCTGTGTATGTCTGTGTCTTTATCTCTTCTTCTTATAAAGATACTAGTCATTAGTTTACAGCCCACTCTAATGACCTCATTTTAAGTTAATTACCTATGTAAAGACCCAGTCTTCAAATATAGTCACATATTGAGGTCCCAGGGTTTAGGAAGTTGACATATGATTTTGGAGGGGGACTTAATTTATCCCCCAATAAGGGGATGATAGGGTCTGATTGGTCATAGCTGGGTAACATGTTCCACTAGGGCTGAGTGCGGGGAGGTCATTTTTAAGTAGAAACCAGGATGTTTTCACTAAAATACAGTAAAACAGATGCTGGCTGGTGAAAGAATTTGTCCAGTGACATTACTATTACATTACTATTGCTTTGGGGGTTCTAGAAGAGGGAAATGAGTGGGCTGACTAGAAAGAATGCTAGAGAAAAAAATTCATGTTTGACAGTGGGAGGAACTGGACTGCTATGGAGATAATGAATCAAATACTACGTTAGAGGGGGAAAAAGTATACCGTCTTCAAGTGCAAAATAAAAAAGCAAAACTCAAAGCTGTAAACAGAAGAACCTTTTGTGCAACACAATTTTGAGCTCGTCTGTGAAAACCCTGGTGTTAAAAATCAAGGGAAAATAGAAAAGATAAAGCGCTCACAAATTGTAGGTTTACATTAACTATGTGGATCTTTGCCAGGACTAAAAGTCCATGTTAGCAACTTAGCAAGGGTTCTTACAGCGGCAGACATGGAGGGGCACGCTGCCAAAAAGGAAAAGGAAATAGGCAAAAGGTACAGGTCAGTATGTCCAGGAAAGGAATTTGTGGCTCACAAAAGGGAAAACAGAAATGACTCAGTTCCCATTGGCTTGTTTCCTTTACAGTGTCTAACAAGAAAACTCCCCAGATAGATTAGCAGTGAGCTAGCACAGCGGTGCTCCACGTGTGGCCTCAGAGCACCAGCACCAACCTCAGTGCCAGCATCCACAGTATGCGTGAAAAATGCAGATTCTCAGCCTTCACCTCAGCACCACCAAATCAGGGACTCGGAGGATGGAACCTGGCAATCTGGGTTGGAACCACATCTTTAAGCTAGGGATTACTGTATCTATTAGGATAAGATTCAGCTGCATATTAAAGAAAACTAAAATAAGAGTGGCTTACAAAAGACAGATGTTCATTTTTCTTGTACATACGCGTAGCAGTTTAGAGGTGGTAGGATGGCTTCGTGATCCTCAAAGACTCAGGCTCCTCATAACTTTTTTCTCCACTAAAATGTAGGCTTTTATATTCAAAGTGCCTCATCGTTCCGTATGGCTGCTGGAGCTTCTTCAATCACATCAGTTTTTCCAGACAGGAAGTAGGAGGCAAAGGGGGAAAAAAAAAGGCACATCTAGTTGGTTCAGTCTTTTTAAGAAACTCCCTGGAAACTCAACCCAACAACTTCTGCATGCATAACACTGATTAACCCCATTGATTAAAGAGACCAGGACATAGTCCTTTAGCTGGTAACATTGGTACATGAAATGAGGTTCTTTTAGTAGAGACTAGAGAAAGTGAAAATTTGTAGGTGACTAGCAATCTCTTCAGTAGTTGCAAACTGACTCAGCCTTCGGGGTTTGCAGGTTGGGGAGAGGGAGGTGTGTCCAGGGAGGGGAGGTCTATCCCTTTAAGAAGATGAGGTCTCTCATTCCCTTTTTCTCAGGGAGGTGGGAACAATTTTTAAGAGCTTTGGAGAATGAGTTTTTGGGGAGGACTACAGAGCTGAGGTTGAGCAAGCAGATCAAGTAGGGGGAGATGGCACAGGAAAGATTTTACTACTTGTGATGGGTCCCTGTCTTTATTCTTTAATTTTTTATTTGAGATGGAGTCTCACTCTGTCACCCAGGCTGGAATGCCGTGGTGCGATCTCGGCTCACTGCAACCTCCGCCTCCTGGGTTCTAGTGATTCTCCTGCCTCAGCCTCCTGAGTAGCTGGGATTACAGGTGTGTGCCATGCCCAGCTAATTTTTGTATTTTCAGTCGAGACAGAGTTTCACCATGTTGACCAGGCTGGTTTTGAACTCCTGACCTCAAGCGATCCCCTTGCCTCTCATCCCAAAGGGCTGGGTTACAGGCGCGAGCCATCACGCCCAGCCACCTCATTTGGTTTTGAACTCATTAGACTGCCGCTTTCTACCCTGCTGGCCAGTATTTCCCCAGTGTCCCAGGCTCCAGTGTCATTACCGTCTAGTTTCTTGCTATTCAAAGTGTGGTCAATGGACCTGCTGCATGAACCTCACCTGGGAGCTTGGCAGAAATGCAGAATCTCAGTCCTGCCCCAGATTTACTGTATCAGAATTGGCATTTAACGATCCCAGGTGATTCATGTGCACAGTAAGGGAGAAGCCCCAGAATTTATTTTTACTTTGGTAGCCACAACGAAGACTGGGGCACCAGCTCGATCACCCTTAGAAGGCATCTTTCCTTCTATGCTCCTGGGCACACTCATCCTTATATAAGGACATCATACTTTTTAAAATTAATTAAATTAATTAGTTAAAAATTTTTAAAGCCTTATATAAGGTTACCTAAATTTATAAAATTTGCCATTAAAAGTAATGGCAAAAAAATGCAATTACTTTTGCACCAACCTAATAACATTCTGTATAGAACATGATGCTTTGAAGTACGTATACATTGTGGAATGGTTAAATCTCGCTAATTAACAATTGCATTACTTTACACGGTAATCATTTTTGTGATGCAAGCACTAAACATTTCCTCTCTTTGCACTTTTCAAGAATACAATATGGTGTCATTAACTATATCACCTTGCTGCACAATAAATCTCTGGAATGTCTTCCTCCTGGGAAACTGTAATTATATATCCTTTGACCCACGTTGTTCAGGTACACTGAAACAAAACTCAGCCGCATCCCTTGATTTGCACTGGTCCTTGAACAGTGAAGGAGAAAACTTGGACTTGGCCCTTGCTTCCCTGAAGGAGGTTTGCAAGGTGAGAGAATGGCCCCTGACTGCAAATACTGTACTTTGTGTAGAAAAAGTCTGCCTGAATGGGCCAGGGTAAATGAACAGCTGGATGTGGGGCAAAGCAAACTACATCACAATTACCACGTGGGACTGTACTGATCATGGCGGGGCCCAGTCTGGCCTGCAGTGTCTGCTGCTCTGGCCCAGAGGCGGGAGTGGAGGCAGGTGACTGGCAGCGGACACATGCAGAGTCTCTAGTGGGAGCTCTTAAAGGGCTGAACTTGAGACATAGAACTGTCTTTGAGCTCAAGGCACCATGGAATAAGATTTAGAAAATGTCTCATTTATTGAGCAGCTACTGTATGCCCGCCACCATGTTAATGTCTTTTTTTTTTTCCTTTTGGTATATGAAAATTTATTACTACAGTGTTTTCACCATTAAAATGTATGAACTTGGTCTTTCCTTCTTGCCTTTGTATAGGGCCAAAAAAGAGACGTCGGCTACTTTGACAGCCTTAAAGTGGACTCCAGGAATATCACCAACAGTATGAACTTTGCGACCAAATCCAGCAACCAGAACTTCATTGTCTTCCTCAATAAAGTTCAAGCAACCATCATGGAGTACAAAGGCTGTGATTTTCTTGCCATTCTTGGTCAGCTGGACCCTGACACACGTCCTAATGGCAGAAGTTGGCTATCTGGCTTCAACGCCTACTTATTTCCAGCACAATCCCTTTTGCATGAGAAGCACCTCCAGAAGGATTGGCCTTCAGGGCTGTGCCCAAATGGGCTTTCTTGTACTGTTTCTTACGCCACCACTGATCTCGTGGGTGACTGTGGAGCTTCCCAGCGGTGTGAAGCCCATGACACTTGCCCATCTTGCCAGTGCCATGGACCTGAGCGAAAGAGAAGCAGCAAAGCATTAAATGTCTCACGTACACCGTCTCATTCAACTGGATTCCTGAGAGTCAGCTCTTACTGTTACCATTCTATAGGTGAGTCAACTGAAGCTAAGAGAGGTTAAGCAGTTGTTCCAGAGTACTTGGCTCATAAGTGGTAGGGTGGGATTTCAGCTGAGGACCATCTGACCCCAAACGCAGGCTCTTCTTATGCCATAAAGCATCGAATCCCTCAGTTTTCAGAGCAAAGTGCTAGGAGTTAGGGTTTCAGGGTTCCTGGCTAAGGTTACCTTACACACAAGGAGCATGATCAAGGAGGGAATGTAGTGCAGGCTATATTTATGGTGGACACAGTGCCTGTTGCCTGATGTCCTTTGTTCCCAGATTTTTGTCTCTTTTTTCATTTTAAAGATGAGGGTCTTGCTCTGTCACTCAGGCTGGAGTGCTGTGTGGCAATCATAGCTCATTGCAGCCTTCAATTCCTGGGCTCAGTGATCCTCCCGCCTCAGCCTCCCAAGTAGCCGGGACTACAGGTACATGCTGCCATATCAGCTAAGATATTTTTTTTTTTAGAGATGGGGTCTCGCTATGTTGCCCAGGCTGGTCTTCAACTCCTGGCCTGAAGAGATTTCTTGGCTCAGCCTCCCAAGCCATGGGGATTACAGGTGTGAAGCACCACACCTGGACTGGGTCTCTTTTGTATGTGTGTCTGGGTCTCAAAGTCCAAGGGGGCTTCCTGAATTGGACATCTTAGAATTCGTCAGGACTGGGTGCATGAGCCACGTGGGTTCTACCAACCCTGCCAGCCATTGGAGGGGAAGTGAGGTGCTGCTTTGTCCCTTAATTCATGACATAGAAAGAGAAATGGGAAGAAGGAAGGGAGCCAATTGTGCATGAGTATAGAAGAGAAAGAAGAAGGGTCCAGTTGGTTTCTGCCTTTGTCACAGGGCCCTGCCAGCTAGCACAATGTGTGCCTCTGCCTGTCTCTATGTGTCACCAGTCCAGCTGGCAAGTCCTCCCACAGAATATGGCATGAACAGAAAGGATGAAACTGTCGGGAAGAGACTCAAGCGATCTACTTCCCTAACTGCTGAGGCAGTAACATGCCCCCAACTCCAGCTAGTAGGAGAGGTAGGAAGAGGGGGTGCCAAAGAATATTCTCCACTCTGAGAAATGCTGGTTCTTGTTGGAAATCAGGCTGTGGGGTGCTGGTACCACCTGGTGAGAACTGATTGTACACATCTCTTCCCAACTCTTCTCAGCGACGTTGGATTGGCAGCTTGACATAGGTCAGGGTGGGAGCATGTACACCACAGAAACTGGCAAATGCTACACAGCAGTGCTTTTTGTCCATGGAGAGCCAGTTGTTAAACATTTACCAGCACATCCCTGAAAGGAGATATACGTACACATGAAAGATCCTCAGAGTAGAGCTACCAAAGAATAAATCAATAAGTTATAATTAATATTTGTTAAATCCTCTTATAACCCATAGGAAGAAAAATAAATCTCCCTAATAGATTTCTAAGCTCTGGCAACGTGGCTTTTTTTTTTTCCAGAAATAATTCCAGTGAATCCAGAGTTTGTGGTTAAAGTCACGTGGATGATCCAAAAGGCATTGAAGGGGATGCCGAGGGAAGGACTGAAATGGTGGTTATCACACCTGAGCCTGCACCAGGATTCCCTGGTTGGCTTGCACTCAGATTGATGGTCCCCACGCTCAAGTTCCAAATTCAGTGGGTCTGTGGTGGCGCCCGCGAGTTTGCATTTCTAACATGCTCTCAGCCAATGCTGACGCCGCCGATGCAGTGACCACACTCGGCACTTTAAGAGCTATTGGATTAGACTCAGGATCCAGTCCTGAAGCATTTCAGTGAGAGGTGTGAGTGAGGCCAGGTGTGGAAGGAGGTGAGTGACATGGAAACAAATGAAGGAGTGCAGGAAGCACACCACTTATGAAGCACTTCCAGTGCCCTGGGAAAGAAGTGCAATGCGTTTTACATCTATCATTTCCTTCAACATCCTCTCTCTTTAGGAAATGCATTTACAGAGATGATGTCATGCTAACAAATAAGCACAAAGTTCTACAGAAATGACCAGTTTCTCCGCTGAGGAGACCTGAAAGCTAAGGTGGTGGACAGAGGGGAGGAGAAATGAACGTTCCTTTATTCTCCTGATTCCTGCACTTGGATAATTGTCATAATCTATTTGAGATGGGCAAAATAGGGCAGAGATGGAATAAATTTGCCCCCTCTTGAATACCAGCCAAAGGAAGGGCAGTTCCAATTGGAAAAGTTCCAATTTCCCAGTGCCTGCCTTGTCCCAGGACACCCATTTCCCTGCATTGCCGGTGCCTAGCAGAGGAAGGAGAGGGTGGGGTGGGAGGAGCTGCCGTTGCTGGTATATTGATGAGCAGTTTTCCAATCAACACCACACTCAGGCTTTATGCTATTCTTTTAATTTTCTCCATACTGTAATTGTAAATGAAAACCATATTGCAACACATCCAGTTATAACCAGATTCCCATCCCCCAGGGCTCCTTGAAGAGGAAAAACACATATTTATGGCTATGAGGAGCCATTAATCTCTGCACTTACGGCACCACATACAGTTCTACAACAGGTGGAAGATTGGGTGCTCTCTCTCTCTGTCTCTCTTTCCTTTCTCCAGTGAAACACTTCATTAAGTCTCAGCTGGGCACTGTATTATAAATTAGGCCCTGAAATATTGGTTTCATAAACACCTTAGGATCAATTGAATAAGATTTCTTCTTTGGTCTCCTGCACTAGGATCATCTGTCCTCTCCAGTGGGATGTCTCATTTACATAAAACTTCTCTTCATCAAAAACAATGTTTGCTTGGGGAAAGCAGTGAGGGGGCCTCTGTCCTTGGAAAATGAGGAAATGAAGCATTTTGTGGTTTTTGGTTGAGTGACTGATTGCTGTTGTGGAATTATTAGAAATCAACTACAGGTCACCTTTTCTTTCTTATGTAGACCATCTCTTCTATACTCTTCCTGCTACTGAATATTAAAAACTGTACTAGTTATCTTTTGCTACACAGCAACATTACTATGAGCTTAGCAGCTGGAAACAACTCACGTTTATCATCTCACAGTTTCTGTGAGTCAGGAGTCTGGAATGGCTTAGCTGTGTCCTCTGCAAGGCAGCAATCAAAGTGTCAGTGGGGGCTGTGGTTTTATCTGAGGCTCGACTGGGGGAGGATCTGTTTCTAAGTTCACATCTTTGGTTGTTAGCAGAATTCAGTTCCTTGCTATGGGACTAAGGGCTTCAGATTCTTGTCAGTTCCTAGAGGCCACTTTCAGTTGCTTTCAATGTAGAGCTTCTTAACATGAGCACTTGCTTCTTGAAATCCAGTAAAAGAGAAACAGAGGTTCCAGCAAGATGGCTGCTACAATCTCATGTAATGTAGTAACCTAATCAGATATAGCCCATCGGTTTTGCCATAGTCTATTGCTTAGAAGCAAGTCACAGGTCGTGTCCACACTGAAAGGGAGGGAACTCACAAGGATGTGATTACCAGGAATTATGGGGGCCAGCATAAGATTTTATCTTCCACAAGGACATTCATCAATAATAATAATGGCTGGGCATGGTCACTCATGCCTATAATCCCAGCACTTTGGTAGACCAAGGCAGGTGGATCACTCAAGGTCAGGAGTTTGAGACCAGCCTAGTCAACAAGGTAAAACCCCATCTCTACTAAAATTACAAAAAAATTTAGCTGGGCATGGTGGTGTGCACCTGTAATCCCAGCTACTCAGGAGGCTGAGGCAGGAGAATCACTTGAACCCAAGAAGCAGAGGTTGCAGTGAGCTGAGATTACACCATTGTACTCCAGCCTGGGTGACAAGAGTGAAACTCTGTCTCCCCCCAAAAAATGATAAAAATTCAGCTATTAATGTTATTGTTTGGTACCTAAACCACATAATAATCTTCAAAGTATATTACTATTATTATTATTATTATTATCAATCTCATTTTAACTATTAAGAGAACTATGGAGGGACTTGGCGAAATCTGCACGTCTTTTAGCTCGGGGATTGCAGACTCAAAAGCCTGCAGGGGCCAGGCAGGAAACATTCATGAATAAAATGGGGCAGGCAGGACTTGAATAAATTAGAGAGTGGCTGATATGACTCAAGGAGGCAGCTCCTGGTCAGCCCCACCTCATTGTCATTCTTCAGATTTTGATTAAAATGCCTTAATTTTTTAAAAAGTTGGCCATTAAAAAAAAAATCCTGGCAGACATAAACATACCTGTAGGTGCAATTCACCATATTGGCCACTAGTCAGCGACTTAAGTAGCAGATTTGAATCCAGGTTTGTTCCCCCCGACTTAGCTTATTTGTCAGGAGTTTTTGGTTGCAGCAGAGATCATTGAACATAGCTTAATGAGAAGAAAAAACATTTCTTGATTCTTGTGACTGAAATAGGCTAGATTTCAGGTATGGTTGAATCCAGGGACTCAGATAACATAAAGAATATTTCTCTCCAAACATCTCAATTAAAAATGAGCAAAAAGCTTGAATAGACAGTTTTTCCAAAGAAAATATACAAATGGCCAAAATACATGTAAAACTATTGCAAGTCATTAGTCAATAGGGAAATGCAAATCAAAACCAAAATGACATACTTTATAACCACTAGGATGGCAAGAATAATGATGATGATGATGCTAATGAAAACAAAAATAAGCTTTGGTGAGAATTACAGAAACTGGAATCTTTGCGCATTACTAGTGGAAATGTAAAATGGTGTGGCTGCTTTGGAAAAAAGATTGGAGGTTTTCCAAAAAGCTAAACAGAATTGCCCTATGAACCACAAATTCTGCTCCTAGGTATATACCCTAAAGAATTGAAAGCAGGGACTCATACAGATACTTGTACACCAATGCTCATAGCCAAAAGGTGGAGATGACCTAGATGTTCACTAACAGAAGAATGAATAAACATGAGGTATTACATACTGACAATAGAATATTATTTAGCCATGAAAATAAATGAAGTTCTGACATATGCTACAACATCAATGGTCCTTAAAAACATTACACTAAGTGAAAAAAGCCAGACACAAAAGAACAAATACTGTATGATTCCACTTATAGGCAAATTCAGAGACAGAAAGTAGATGAGAGGTTACAAGGGGCTGATGAGAAAAGAAGAGGAGTTACTGTGTAGTGGGTAGAAGGTTTCCTTTAGGAGGATAAAAGAGGTCTAAAGCCAGATCATGGGGATGGTGGCTTAACCTCAAGAATGTACTAAATGCCAGTGCTGTGTAGTAAAAGCACTCACTAGGAGCCACATCAGGAAGGAGGCTGCTGGCTGTCCTCCCTCATTCCCTTCAGAGAGACTTTAATCAGGTGTATTCGCTCAAGGACTTGTGGCCAACAGTTTTGTCAATTTCAAGCACATTTTCTTTCCTTCCACCTCTGCTGTGTTGCTCAAATCGTGGATGCTTTTGCTGTTTGGCAGGCTTTCCTGAAACCATCAGGGACACTCTCTGCCTCTTGTGGAGTAACCCCCTTCAAATGGAACAGCACAGGGACTGTGCTGTTGGTATGCTTTCATCCCTGCCTTGTAGGGAAGGTGGGGGCACTGGAAATGAAGAGCCAGAAGCTACTGTGGCAGACAGGAGGGCAGGATATGAAAAACTTTAATTCCATCATTCTGTCATGGCTCCCAGGATTCAGTCCTCTTTTGTAGCTATTGCCCTAGGGTACTATAAATTAAGACAAAGACTACTGAGTTGAGAGAATAAGTGATTGATTTGTTTACACAAATTGGACATTTTTGGTTATATGTTGAACCCAAAGCTGGACTAGAAAGCTCACTGAGACATGTGTGGTTCATGAAGATATGCCTAAAACTTCTACAAATCTGACATGGGCTGGGTGTGGTGGGTCACTCCTGTAATCCCAACACTTTGGGAGGTCAAGGTGGGAGGATCGCTTGAGGCTAGGAGTTCAAGACCAGCCTTGGCAGAATAGTGAAACTGCATCTCTACAAAACAACAAAAAAATTGGCTAGGTGTGGTGGTGGGGAGCACCCTCCAGCTGCTCAGGAGGCTTAGACAGGAGGATGGCTGGAGCCCCACCTGGGTGACAGAGACCCTGTCTCAAAACATGAGTAAATGAATGAATAAATGAATAAATAAATGAAACAAATAAATGAAATAAAAATCTGACATTACCATTTTTACGAAATTCCAAATGTCTATGCATCTTATTCTTCTCCCAGTGAGAAACAAGTAAGAGCTGTGTATTAGTCCATTTTCATACTGCTAAGAAGAAATACCCAAGACTAGGTAATTTACAAAAAAAAGAAGGTTTAATAGACTAACAATTTCACATGCTTCACAATTGTGGCGGAATGTGAAGATGGAATAAAGGCACCTCTTACACAGTGGCAGGCAAGAGAGCGTGCGCAGGGAAACTGTCCTTTATGAAACCGTCAGATCTCGTGAGACTTACTCACTATCGTGAGAACAGCGTGGGAAAAACCCACCCCATGATTAACGACTTCCCACTGGCTACTTCCCGTGACATGGGGATTATGGGAGCTACAGTTCAGGAAGATATTTGGCTGGGGGCACAGCCAAACCATGTCAAGCAGGAAAAATAACTATTGGTGCCCAGGCCAATATTCGCTTGGGGGCATCTCTGGCTTGGGGAGACGGGGAAGACGCCATAGATCAGGGGAGCCTAAATGGGGCTAGATAACCCAGCTACCCGGACGTGGGGTGGAGAGCACAGGGGAGAGGTGCCACTCTGTGAATCACTTTTCCCACACAGCTTTTTCTTTCTTTTCCTTTCTTTTTTTTTTTTTGAGATGGAGTCTCGCTCTGTCACCTGGGCTGGAGTGCAGTGGTGCGATCTTGGCTCACTGCAGCCTCCGCCTCCTGGGTTCAAGCGATTCTCCTGCTTCAGCCTCCTGAGTAGCTGGGGCTACAGGCATGTGCCACCATGCCTGGCTAATTTTTTGTATTTTCAGTAGAGACAGGGTTTCATCGTGTTAACCAGGATGATCTCAATCTCCTGACCTTGTGATCTGCCCATCTCAGCCTCCCAAAGTGCTGGGATTACAGGTGTAAGCCACCGTGCCTGGCCCCCACACAGCTTTTTCAATGTATTATTGAAAAATTGAACCTCAAATGAAAGCCCATATTAGAAGGCTTCTTGATCCCTTTCTTAGGTCACTAGTAGCTGCTGCAGGTAATTGTTCAAGTGGCAGTGTCAGTAGTAGGAAAAGCCCCAAGTTTGCTGAATCAACCAGGGAGAGCCCCTCACCACTCTGGGGGAGAATCCCAACATCCCACGACAGGGGCCTCATAAAATGCCCTCACCCAAGCCTCACTTAAGAAAAGGTTTCACGTGGATTTTTATAAATTCCAAATTACATTAGCTTCTGAAGTCCTCACATCACTTTCTCCCACTTTCTAACATGGCACTGTGGTCCCCCACTCACATGTGATTGGCACTTGTGGTGTGGGGGAGGAATATGGAGGGACACTTACTCGGGGAGACTGTTAACCTTTGGGCTGTGCAATATGGTATTCTAAATATAGCCCAAATAAAATTATTTGTCAACCTTGCCAAATGTCAGAAGTTCTAATGCTAGATTTTACATATCAATGTATCAGTCAGGGATGTGTATGGCTGTACGTAATAGAGGTTTAAACACTGGAACTTTTTTCACGTGACAAGAAGTCCGGAGCTAAGGAGTCCAAACCAGTACAGTGAGTTCCGCTATAACAGGACATAGGCACTCAGAATCACAGCATTATGCAAAATTGTACAATAAAAACATCAAGCTTGGCCGGATGAGGTGGCTCACACCTTTAATCCTAGCACTTTGGGAGACCGAGTTGGGTGGATCACCTGAAGTCAGGAGTTCGAGACTAGCCTGGCCAACATGGCGAAACCCCGTCTCTACCAAAAATTCAAAAATTAGCTGGGTGTGGTGGTGGCACCTGTAATCCCCGCTGTTCAGGAGGCTGAGGCAGGAGAATCACTTGAACCTGGGAGGTTGCAGTGAGCTGAGATTGCGCCACTGCACTCCAGCCTGGGTGACAGAATGAGACTTTGTCTCAAAACAACAACAACAACAACAACAACAACAACAAATGCCACAAAAAACCAGAAACAGAAAAACCTCAAGCTTACGGGAAAAATGGGAATGGGCCACAACACTCAAAAACTTCGTCAGGGACACACAAAAAAAGAAGAAAGTCCAGGTTACCAGAGGCTGGGAAGGGTAACAGGAGAGGTTGTGGTGTTGGGGGGAAGTAGGGATAGTTAATGGATACAAAATAAAGATAGAAAGAATGAGTAGGACCTAGTATTTGATAGCACAGCAGGGGGACTATAGTCAATAATAATTTAGTTGTACATTTAAAAATAATTAAAAGAGTACAACTGGATTGTTTCTAACACAAAAGGCAAATGCTTGAGGGGATGGATGCCCCTTTCTCCATGTGATTATTATGCACTGCATACCTGTATCAGGGTATCTCATGTGTCCTATCAATATATACATCTGCTGTGTAATCATAAAAATAAAAAAATGGAAGTCTGGTTAAAAAGTAGCCTATTTTTATACATGTTAAAAGGTTGAACAATATATAAACACTACAATAAATATGGCACTTCACCTTGAAAATGACCTGACGTTTGCTTGTGGAAATGAGTGTTGGAAGTCTGCAGCTTACAAATTAAGGTGAAGGGGTGGAAGGATGGTTATCTGAAGTGAGGTAGAAAGTTGTGATGCCAGACATAGATGGGTATGGTTCATAACACACATGGTGAACTGAAATCGTGGGTAAATGTTTGAGATGCGTGTGTGTGCAGGCATGTGTATGCCCTTCTTTTTAATTCCTACACAGCTCAGTTCAGCTGAGTTCCATATTCTGCACTCATCTAGTGTTTTTCACTAATGAAATTACAGCAAGCAAAAATAAAATCTGTACTATTCCCACATTGTTCTCTATGATATCGGTTACATTGAAATAAATTCAAATCAAGCTTTATGGTTGAACTAACTGTAACAACTGCTCAGGGGAGTCTTCCCAGAACCTGGCTCCTTCTGTCTTCTTGCTCTGCAACCTTTTGTGTTTGGCTTTTGTCCTCAAGGTCTCAGGATGGCTGCTGTACCTCTGGGTGTTATTTGTACATTCCAGGCAGGAGGAAGGGAAAAGGATGAAGGGTGAAGGGAAAAAGCACTTTCTCCTTGAGAATCTTTTGCTTGGAGAAGGAGAAGCTTCCTCAGGGATACCCATCTATATCTCATTGGCCAGAACTGTATCACTAGCCACCCTGAGTTGTAAGGAAATCTGAAAGTGAGTATTTTAGCTAGGCACATTGCTAGTTAGTTCTCTATCATATCAACTACAGGTTTATTAGGAGAGAATTATAACAGATCCAAGTTCTAGAGATAGCTGTGTTTAACAAACATATTTCTACTCAGTTACCTGGAAATACATCTGACCATAGAGCCAATCTTGAAGAGATTGGAAGATGTGTAACAGATTGGAAGATTTCTAACTTCCTATTTCAATATTGTAATTTTAGCCCTCCATTCAAATATTATTTCTCAACTTAATAAACATTGAATACACAGCCTGCTATATAACAGGTATTGTGCTAGGTAGTGGGGATATAAAGATGATGATGATGATGGCGATAATGATGTTGATGCTAATGGTTACAGTGATGCTGCTTCTGCTTTTGCTGCTGATGATGATGACAATGGTGATGATAATAGTGATGATGATGGTGATGAATAATGATGGTGATGACAATGACAATGATAATGATGTTGACGGTGGTGATGATGGTGATGATGGGGACGATGGTGATGGTGGTGATGATGGTGATGATGTGATGGTGTTGACAATGGTGATGATGGTGACGGTGATGCTGATGTTGACAATGATGACAGTAATTATGGTGATGGTGTTGACAGTGATGATGGTGATGATGACGGTGGTGATGATGGTGATGATAATGGTGATGATGGTGATGATGATGATGGTGGTGGTGATGATGGTGGTGATGATGGTGATGATGGTGGTGATGATGGTGGTGATGGTGGTGATGGTGGTGATGATGGTGGTGATGATGGTGATGATGATGATGATGATGGTGATGATGGTGGTGATGATGGTGATGATGATGGTGATGATGATGGTGATGATGGTGGTGATGGTGGTGATGATGGTGATGATGATGATGATGGTGATGGTGATGGTGATGATGGTGTTGACAATGTTAATGATGGTGATGGCGATGCTGATGTTGACAATGATGATAGTAATTATGGTGATTGTGTTGACAGTGATGATAATGGGGATGGTGATGATGTGGACAATGATGGTGATGTGATGGTGTTGACCATGATAATCGTGGTGATGATTATGATGATGATGACATAATGGCAGTAATGATGTGGACAATGATGGAGGTGATGATGGCAGTGGTGATGTTACAGTGATGATGATGATGGTGATGGTGATGACAATGATAAGAATGTTGATGACTAACAGTTACTGAGCATTTATCTTGTGCCAAGCTCATATTAGCTATTCATATTAGCTAATGGACTTTCACAGAAACTCTAGAGAGTAGGCACTATTATGAATTTATGAAGGATGAGAACACTGAGAGAAGTTAAATAATGTACTACATGTTGCTCAGCCTGGCAAGTCGCAGAGCCAGGATTTGAACATTTCTTAACTACAGTCAAACTTCTAAGAGTCTCAATATTTAGTTTTAGAGGAAGGCACACAAGCAAGTAACCAGTAGGCACAGGTTATTGATGGCCTGCACAGGGTTTAAAACATTTAAAAACTCAGATGCCAACCTTGAAAACTTAAGGGATCTTTCCCATATATATGGATCACTGGTTTCCTTTGAAAAGTATCATATTCGGCAATATACGACTAGTACTCACACATGGCAATAGTTGGTTGGAGCTGAGTGGTGTTTCCTCCCTGTAGCAAGGCAAATTCTGTTCAGTCCTTATATGTATTAGATTCTTCTTACACTGCTATGAAGAAATACCAAAGACTGGGTAATTTATGAAGGAAAGAGCTTTAATTGACTCAGTTCTACATTGCTGGGGAGGCCTCAGGAAACTTATGGTCATGGCAGAAAGCAAAGGAGAAGCAGGCACCTTCTTCACAGGGTGGCAGGATGGAATGAGTGCAAGCAGAGACAATGCCAGATGATTATACAACCATCAGATCGCATAAGAATTCACTCATTATCATGAGAACAGCATGAGGGAAACCAGCCCCATGATTCAGTTACCTCCACCTGGTCCTGCCCTTGACATGTGAGGATTATGGGGATTGTAATTCAAGGTGAGATTTAGATGAGGACACAGAGCCAAACCTTACTAACCAACTCCCCACTACTCCCTATTGTCTGCCTCATCCACTTTGTTTGCTTACATGATCTTGCAGCATAGTAAGTTGTGGTCCCTGCACTATGAAACATGATAAACATGACTGAGGAGGTAAAACCAGAGTCTTTTGGAAGCAGAGAGAAGGGAGCTGGGGGAAAACTTCATAAAGTGGCCATGTTTCAGTTGGGGCTTCAGGGTGAGAGCAAGCCTATTAAATGGGAAGGGGAAGAAATATATTTCTGGCAGAGAGAACAGCAGTGCAAAGGGAGACATGTTTGGGGAGACTCAAAATCTTACCTTATTTAAACTGAAACATATTTACAAGAAAAAGACAAACAACTCCATCAAGAAGTGGGCAAAGGATATGAACACTTCTCAAAAGAAGACATTTCCACAGTCAAAAAACGTGAAAAAAAGCTCAATACCACTGATCATCAGAGAAATGCAAATCAAAACCACAATGAGACACTATCTTACACCAGTCAGAATGGTGGTTATTAAAAAGTCAGGAAACAACAGATGCTGGTGAGGCTATGGAGAAATAAGAACACTTTTACACTGTTGGTAGGAGTGTAAATTAGTTCAACCATTGTGGAAGACAGTGTGGTGATTCCTCAAGGATCTGGAACCAAAAATATCATTTGACCCAGCAAGCCTATTACTGGGTATATACCCAAAGGAATATAAATCATTCTACTATTAAGACACATGCACATGTATGTTTATCACAGCACTATTTACAATAGCAAAGACATGGAACCAATCCAAATGCCCATCAATTATAGACTAGGTAAAGAAAATGTGGCACATATACACCATGGAATACTATGCAGCCACAAAAAGATCATGTCTTTTGCAGGGACATGGATAAAGATAGAAACCCTCATCTCAGCAAACTAACACGGGAACAGAAAACCAAACACCACATGTTCTCACTCATAAGTGGGAGTTGAACATTGAGAACACATGGACACAGAAAGGGCAACAACACATACCCAGGGCCTTTTGGGGGCTGGGGGGTGAGGGGAGGGAACTCAGAGGACGAGTTAATAGGTTCAGCAAACCACTGTGGCACATGTATACCTGCGTAACAAACCTGCACATTCTGCACATGTATCTGCCCCCACCTTTTTTTTTTAAGAAGAAATTAAAAAATCTTCCCTATTCTATAGTGACATTTGTGGAATTTGCCATAGTTTGAATCTATTAATTTGCTTGATACCAAAGGGGAAAAAAGATATTCCCTGTAATGATTGTACCCAGCCTGGGCTTTTGGTACAGCTTTAATTTCCCTCTGGTTATACTGATCAAAACAATTTTTTAAAAAAGTTATTTCTGAGACAGGATTTTGCTTCCCTGTCTGATACTTGCCTTGTATAGAAATTGATTTACTTTCCTTGCCCTCATCTCACTTTATGCCACAGCGTGAGACTCCCAAATTGAAGCTCAGGGCAGTCTTTTCAAGGAAGAATACATGCAGACTGCCTGAATTTAAATCCTCTCTCCATCACCCCTAACTGTGTTTCTGGGCAGCTTCCTTACCTTCTTTGGGCATCAGTTTTCTCATCTGTAAAATGGGAATAACAGCAGTCCCTACCTTCTGGAATTATTAGGAGGATTTAACAAGTTATTACTGGAGAGGCACTTGGAGCGGAGGCTAGGGTACAGCACTCAGTTTATGCGGGCTGTTCACACAGTGCCACTCAGTGCCTAGCTGTGCCAGTTGTCAGAGATACATGAGAGATGTGGTCTCAGGAAGCACGGTGGAAGCTGAGTTTCCGGCAGGAAGGTGTCAGGAAGGTCAGAGAGGAGAAGATTTTGCTTTGTAAATCCTTAGCTTTCTCAACTTAGATAGAAATGCCAGCATTACCAACCCCTGAATTTAAACTCTTAGTTCAGAAATGTTGCTCTTCTCTGAACTTTGCTGGAGATTTCATGCCAGGTAGGTAGACACACCAGGACACAGACTCCGGCCCATGCCACGCTGAAATCCTCAGCTGTGCTTTTACACTTTTCCATTCTCTCTAAAGAGAGCCCAGCAGGTAGGGACGGGGTGATGTCTGAAAAGAGCTGTACTGGAGATCACATTTAATGAGGTTCAGTGATAAATCAGTGTCTACTCGGGGCATAGATTGTTGCTTTATGGTGGCATAGTCAAAACAGATGCATTCAAAGCAAAACAAACACTAGTAGAAAAATAAAATCAGAAAGTTATGGTTGACTTTGTCTCTGAAACAAATCCTAAGAATGGACTCTTCAAGGTGTCTCATCACCTTATTTTGATGGAGAAGGAAATGCCCTCTGGCCTTCTTTCTCTCCCTTTCTCCCCCTGCTTTTTCAATGGGATGATGCTTTTGCTGTCAACTTTTGGTGACAAATGTGCACCTTGTGGGCACTGAATTTATTCAGCTAGTCTACCTAGGACAGATTATAAATGAGGAACAAGGGTAGGATCTATGAAACACACTTGTAAGAGGAAAAAAGTGGCTATAGAATGATGTTGGCATGTCATCTCCTCTAGCTAGAATCTGGAAAGGAACTGAAAGGAGATAAATTCATTTGTGGTTACTACACATTTACAAAACAGAGCCAAAGGCCAGACGGAAGAAAACATGGAAGGACTCTACCCAGAGAGTAATTATGGACAAGCTCATGTGAACCAGATACATTGGCTCTAACTAGGTAATGTCTGACATTAGCCTATCTCCTACATAGGAAGACCGGAAGTAGAGGATGGGTGGGCCGAAGAGATAAAATCGTGCAAAAAATAATTCTGAAAACAAGCATAGCCAAATGAAGGATCTTCTTTCAGCTAAGAGACTTGACATTCAAGAGGCGATGGAGGGATAAGAAACGCAAGCAGCTGTTATGTACTGGGCTGTTGACAATAAATCTTGATCCAAGCCACTCAAAACTTGCTGTATCAGCGTGGGAAGGCTTCTGCTGTTCTCTGCTTGGGAGGAGGTTTTTCAGAATGGGGGGAAGGAAGAAAGGAGCTCAGAGTGTGACAGAAAGCTACTGCACCTACTTACTGTTTGATGCAGGGATGGGGGAGAGGAAAGATGTCCCCAGCCCAAGGCAAAGCCAGTTCCATCACAGCTCTTCTATTTATTTTTTAACTTTTATTTTAGGTTCAGGGGTCCATGTGTAGGTTTGTTAATATAGACAAACTCGTGTCACAGGGGCTTGGCATATACACCATTTTTGCCACCCAGGTACTAAGCATAATACTCAGTAGTTATTTTTCCCAATCCTCTCCTCCTGCAACCCTCCTCCCTCAAGTAGGCTCCATCATCTAGTGTTCTCCTCTTTGTGCCCATTGGTTTTCCTTATTTAGCTCCTACGTGTAAGTGAGAACATTCGGTATTTGGTTTTCTTTTCCTGCATTAGTTTGCTAAACATAATGGCCTTCATCTCCATCCATGTTGCTGCAAAGGACATGATCTCATTCTTTTTACTTATGGCTGCATAGTATTCCTTAGTGTGTATGTACCACATTTTCTTTATCCAGTCTACCACCAATGGGCATTTAGCTTGGCTCCGTGTCTTTGCTATTGTGAATAGTGCTGCAATGAACAAAGGTTTAATATTCAGAATCTATAAGGAACTTAAATAAATTTATAAGAAAAGACAAACAACCCCACTAAAAATGGGCAAAGGACATGAGCAGACAGTTTTCAAAAGAAGACATACATGTAGCCAACAAACATACAAAAATGTTCAATATCACTAATCATTAGAGAAATGCAAATTAAAACCACAGGGAGATACCATATCACACCAATCAGAATGGCTATTATTAAAAGTCAAAAAATAACTGATGCTGTCCAGGTGGTGGAGAAAACAGAACACTTATACACTGCTGGTGGGAATGTAAATTAGTTCAGCCATTGTGGAAAGCAGTGTGGCGATTCCTCAAAGAACTAAAAATGGCTATTCTTTGTTAGGTATCCATTACATGCTGAGCACTTTACTGATGGTGTTATCCTTACTCATCATGTTATCTGTAAAACTTAGGCAATATTATTCTTATTTCTAAAATAAACTTTTAATTTTAGGGTAGTTTTACATTTACAAAGAAGTTGCAAAGAGAATGCAGAGAGTTCCAGTATTCCCACCATCCTGTTTTCTCCATTGTCAACATCTTCTACTACCGTGGTACATGTGTTGAAACTAAGCAACTGACATTGTTAAGTTGTTGTTGACCAAATTCTAGACTCTATTTGGATTCCACCAGTTATTCCACTGATGTCCTCCTTCTGCTCCTGAGTCCCAGCTACAGCATTACTCTGGATGCAGTCATCATGCTCCCCAGTCTTGTCTGGTCTCTGACAGTCTCTCAGTCTCTCTCTGTTGTTCATATCCTCGACAGTCTTGAGAAGCACTCATTATCTTTATTTTAACAGATCTGGAGATTAAGCCTTGGGGAAATAAGTGACTTGTCCAAATGCAGAAAGGTTACGGAGGCAGTGCAGGATTTCTGCTAAGTCAGTTTCAAGTCTGCTTCTCAGACCTCAGTGTGAGATCATCAGACTCACCAGGTGGGCCTGTGGGGACTCAGATTGCTGGACTCACTCCCCAGAGTTTCAGATTCGGTTGCCTGATATGGTTTGGCTCTGTGTCCCCATCCAAATCTCACGCTGAATTGTAATTCCCCAGTGTTGGAGGTGGGGCCTGGTGGGAGGTGACTGGCTCATGGAGGTGAGCACCGTTCCCCTAGTGCTGTCTGGTGACAGAGTTCTCATGAGATGTGGTTGTTTAAAAGTGTGTAGCACTTCCCCCTTTGCTCTCTTTCTCTCTCTCTCCTGTCACTATGTGAAGACGTGCTTGCTTCCCCTTTGCCTCCTGCCATGATTGTAAGTTTCCTGAGGTCTTCCCAGCCATGCTTCCTGTATAGCTTGCAGAACTGTGAGTCAACTAGATATCTTTTCCTTATAAACTACCCAGTCTCAGGTAGTTCTGTATAGCAATATGAGAATGGACTAATACAGTTGCTCTGGAGTGAAGCCCAGAATTTGCACTTCTTTTTTTTTTTTTTTTTTTGAACTACAGTATCACTCTGTAGCCCAGCCTGGAGTGCAGTGGTGTGATCTCGGCTCACTGCAACTTCTGCCTCCCAGGTTCAAGCTATTCTCATGCCTCAGCCTCCAGAACAGCTGGAACTACAGTGCCCGCCACCATACCTGACCTATTTTTGTATTTATAGACCAGCCAGGGTTTCACCATATTGGCCAGGCTGGTCTAAAACTCCTGACCTTGTCATCTGTCCACCTCGGCCTCCCAAAGTGCTGGGATTACAGGTGTGAGCCACCAAGCCTGGCCCAAGGAGGTAGTTCTTGTTATGTGATATGACTTTTATAACTGAAAACCACAGGCTCTCAGAACCAACTGAAAAAAAAAAATAAAAACAAGAGGACGTGAGATAATGGACTAAAGGTGTAATTTTAATGTACGAAAACCTATACAGCCTTCTTATCTGCTGGAGATGAGCAAACTACAGCCCATGGACCAGCTGAGCCAAGCCTGCCACCAGGTTTTATCAATAAACCATTGCTGAAACACAGCCACACTCATTTGCTTGCCCGTGGCTGTTTTTGCCCTATAACAGCACATTGAGTAGTTACAACAGAGACCGTAGGGTCCCCCAAAGCCAAAAGTATTTGCCATCTGACCCTTTATAGAAAAAGTTTGCAAGTCACTGTTATTTACAAAAAAATAAACTTAGCAGACAAAACAAAAAGAAAAAAATGCATCTAAAATGGCACGCAACGTATTCTCACTTGTAAATGGGAGGTAAACAATGGTCACACGTAGACATAAATATGGAAACAGAGATCCTGGGGACTCCAAAAGGGAAGATGTTGGGAAGCAGGGGTGAAGGTTGAAAATTACCTACTGGCTACAGTGTTCAATATTTGGGTGATAGGTACACTAGAAGTCTGATTGTCACCATTACCATTACATTGTGATGTGGCAAGGAAAATGGCTTCAGCCAGGCTAAAATGTAATGGCTTCTCAGGCTCACAGGCTACATGCAGGCTCACAGGCTAGTGATAAGGCATTACGATTAATCAGGCCAACGCCAGGTGCAGACACCAGCCTCATTTCAATGGAATTCAAGAACTCGCAGCTCAGGGTCACACAGACCCTGAGAAGAAACTCCCCTGTCTCTAGCTGCTGGCCTTGGCTTCTGAACAAACTGCTTGCTTACTGATATTGGGAGTTTTCACTGTCTCTAACTGCTGACCTTGGCTTCTGTACAAACTGCCTGCTTGCAAAGATCCCCAGTCCCCCCCTTCCCCGGAAAATCCCCAGCCCCCCAAAAGTGTTGTTTAGTATAAAAGCCCAGTTCCCCCTCAACTCGGGGCCACGAGTTGGAGAGACATGAGTCCTCTGTGGCTGCCGGCAATAAAGACCCTGCAATTTGTCATACTTTTGTCTTGGTGCTGATCTTCTTATCTCGCTAGAAATACAATAACATGATATACTCATTTAACAAACATGTGCTTATACCCTCTAGATCTAAAATAACTTAAATTGAATTAAGTTAAATAGCCTGCTATGCAATGAGAACAGAGCTTAATTTCACATCAGGTTAACATGGTAAAAGTCAAAGAAAATATGCAAAATTCTGATTTGCAAACCAGAGGTGGAGAATGTGAGCTATCTGAAAATGCACAGGCATTTTGAGGAGGGGTTTGGACTCCAAGGGGATGTGGATCAAGCGGAAGGTTATGCACTCTGGATCCTAAGGAGGCCAGGAGACCCCAGTTGATACTTGGGTAGCATCGACAATAAATGCACTGAAACAAGTACAACAGCAGACATCTTCCCTGGGCACAGCACTAACCAGATGCAGCACTGCTTGGAGCGGATTCATAGGCAGACAGAGAAGAAAAGGCATTCTAGCTGAGCCAAAGACTCAAGCCTGAAAGGTAGAGTGATAGGAAACAGCAAAACAGAAGACAGAGGCTTGACATTGCTGATACTCACAGAAGTGGACAGCTACATTCATCTAGCCCAAATGAAAAGTGGCCCAGAAGGACAGCAGTGAAGCAGAATTTTCCAGTGCTCACAACTTTGAGCAGTACCTTTGGTTGTTCATTCTGAACCCAGAGAAAATCAGAATCCATGAACTACACCAATATGTGGGCAATTGCTGATGATTTGGCTGGATGGTTAGGTACTTAGAAAAAACAGACTTGAAAGGCTGGTGACAGGGAGTCCTGCAGGAGGAGTATGTGGATGAACATCTTGGAACAGGCTTACAATAATCTATGTGAAGCCAGGCGCAGTGGCTCACGCCTGTAATTCCAGCATTTTGGAAGGCCAAGACGGGTGGATGTCCTGAAGTCTGGAGATCAAGACTGGCCTGACTAACATGGTAAAATCCCATCTCTACTAAAAATACAAAAATTAGCTGGGTGTGGTGGTGCACGCCTGTAATGCCAGCTAATCAGGAGGCTGAGACAGGAGAATCACTTGAGCCCAGGAGGGGGAGGTTGTAGTGAGCCAAGATCGTGTCACTGCACTCTAGCCTGGGTGACAGAGTGAGATTGCGTCTCAAAAAAAAAAAAAAAAAGATTTATGTGAGACACAAATCCACAGTAAAAAGGGTTATCAATAACCTTGTAGACAAGTTGGCAAGCTCTATGGATGTTGGTCAACTTCTTTTGCCAGCCATCTCAGTGCCTGAGTTCGTTTGTAAACTGCCCTGGGTGGCAGTGATGGAGAGCGTGCATGGCTTCAACAACATGGACTTTCCTCAACCAAGGCTCACCAGGTGCCAACTCTGCCAGCAGCAGAGACCAACATGGAAGTTCACTATTGCATCATTCCTTGGGGAGACCAGCCAACAACCAGTGGCAGAATGACTACACTGGACCCCTTCTATCCCAGCAGGGGCAAAGATTCATTTTCACTGAAATAGACACCTGTTCTGTACATAGGTTCATCTTCTATCTCCATAATGCTTTTGCTGGCACCACCATTTATGAACTCAAGGAATGCTTTATTCCATGTCACAACCTTACCCCTACATTGCTCCTGATTAAGAAATGCCTCTCATAAAAACATAAATCTAACATTTGGATCAGACCCATGGAATTCTCTGGCTCTGCCATACACTCCATCATCTAGGAGGAGCTGGCCTAACAGAATGGAGGAATAGTCTACTGAAGGTTTAGTTACAAAGCCTTTGAGAAGACGGCAACCAGAAAGGATGGAGTTCTACCTACAGGATGCAATCTATGCTTTGATTCAGCAGCCAATTTCTCGTGCTGCTTATCCTACAGCCAGATTACATGGGAGGAGGCAAGCAAGATGGCCAAATAGAAGCCTGTACGATTGACCCTACCCATACCCCCCACAAGAACACCACATTTTAACAACTAACCCCATGCAAAACGCCGTCACAAGAATGAAAAATGAGGTGAGCCATCACAGTACCTGATTTTAACTTCAGATCACCTGGGGAAGGAATCCAAGGGTGGAAGTAGGTTTGGCTCCTCTCACTGTGACATTCAATGACCCACTTGGAGGATTTTTTTGCTTCCCATCCTGGCAACTGTAAGCTCTGCTACATTGGAGATCTTTGTTGTAAGGGGGGAAATGCTTGCGCCAGGGGACAAAAGAATGATTCCATTGAATTAGAAGATGAGATTACCACCCAAACATTTTTTACTTCTGTGGAGGCCAAAGTAGTTCCACCTTGGATACTAATGATTAATGTTAACTTCTGATTAATTCCAGTTCCCAAAAGGCCTCTAAGATTTTCAGTTTATCTATTGCTCCTTATGTAACAGCATGTGCTTACTATAAATTCTAGTCTTAGATCAAAAAACCTTGCTGCTCTCATATCTCAGTGGTCCTCCCTATCCCTTCTGAACCACCCTTCCCCTATGGTACAGAAACCCTAGATCTGGGTTGATAATGGCACAGGGACCCACCATCTTGTCTCACCACTGCCCAATACACAAACACGGCGTCTGTTGATAAATCCCTATTAAATGTTTCTTTCCAAGAAACTAAAATTTTTAGCCCTTTCCTTCAGCCTTTCAGCTTCCTCGGACTTTGGGGGCAGGTTTACATAGACCTGCCCAACACAGACCAACTTTTTTTTTTCCTTTTTTGAGATAGCATCTTGCTCTGTTACCCAGGATGGAATGCAGTGGCATGCTCTCGGCTCACTGCAACCTCTGCCTCCTGGGTTCAAGCGATTCTCCTGCCTCAGCCTCCCGAGTAGCTGGGATTACAGGCATGCCATCACTCCTGGCTAATTTTTGTAGTTTTCATAGAGATGGGGTTTCATTATAACGGGGTTTCATTATATTGACCAGGCTGGTCTCAAACTCCTGACCTCATGATCCATCTGCCCTGGCCTCCTAAAGTGCTGGAATTACAGGCATGAGTCACCACGCCTGGCCATCATGGACCAGCTTCTTATGCTACCAAACTAACAAGCAAAGAAGGATGCACCTCTACTGGCTGGGGAGATTGATCCTGGTCATCAAAGGGAAATAGGGTTGCTATGACATTTTAAGAGCAGGAAGGCTTGTGTGTGGACCAGAGTTTTCTGGAGTTCCTCTCAGTACTTCCATGGAAAAATACAATCACACACACACACACACACACACACACACACACACACACACACACGCACGCACGCAAATAGGAAAAAAAAAAGATAGGATCATTGAGAATCCCAATCCTTCAGGAATGGAAGCTTGGATTTCACTGCTAGGTAATGGACCTTTCCAGTTGAGGGCTTAGCTGAGAACAAACAAAACACAGGCTGGTTGTAGAAGAAACTCATAATATCAGCTGCATACTTACGGCCAGTTATAGAAGCAAGGATTCTAGCAACTATGAATAGCTTCTTTGCTCAAGAAGCATGTGTGTATGTGTGTGTGTGTGCTAAGTGCACTAATTTTCCCCCCTAATATCTTACACAAGTCTTGTTAGTAGCAGTTAAATTTACAATTTAGTCACCAAGTAACAGAATATTCTGCTGGGACTCTGACTGATTTGGGAGGGTAATCAGTATACAATGACTATTGGGACTTTTGAGTCCTCTCACTGTCGGCAGAGGGTGAAAGTGTCTTCACTTGAATGAAAGATAGCTGTATGTTGTTAGGTGGAAGCATAGAGTTGTGTTCTTGGCTGAAATTCAAAAATGCATAGAAGAATGTGGATGAAGAATGTGTAGCTAACGAGCGGGTTGTGCCAGTTTTTGAACAATTAAATTCCAACTTCAAACCCACACGTCCAAGCTCTGCTTGGTGATGCACCCATATGTCCCCTTCACAGCTGCTCCCATGAGACTCTACACTGAGAAAATCAGGCCAGAGGAGGCAGTTATTTTCTTGTGGTTGCTTCCTATTCTCTCATCATGGTCACCCCAGCAATGCTCTTTTGCCTCAGCAGTGATGGTTTATTCCAGAAACAGCAGTTGATCACAAGTTGCAGTTTTTTCAATACTCACAAAACCAGCCTCATTGAGCACCCTCTGTGTCACCAAAACCAGGACCAAATCATTCCTTTCTTGGAGGTCTGAAGTTTCCACTCTGTGGGGCCTCTTCTCCAAACTTCTAAGTTTTAATAATTACAATCTTTTATCTTTGTTCCTTCTGCCCTAGAGATAGCTGCTTCCTGCAGCGTATCCCTTCTTGATACCTTCCTGTTTTTTCCCCCTAGGGCTTCAACGTGTCACTGTCACTTTTCTATACCCAATCAGGAGTCAGTAAACTTCTTCTGTAAAGGGGTAGATAGTAAATATTTTGGACCTGCAGGTTTCACAGTTTCTCTGTTGCAACTACTCCACTCTGCCTATTTAGCATGGAATCAACCATAAACAGTGCTTAAATATGGTTGTAGCTGGTTCCAATGAAACTTTATTTATAAAAAATAGGCAGTGGACTAGATTTGGCTTACCTGTAGTAAATTATTCCTGTTAAAATAACTGGTATGGTATTCTGTCTCCTGACTGAATCCTGAACGACACAGTGGGCATGAGTCTTGAAGCCTAACCAATTAGATTGCCACATCCTAATGATGGATTCTGAGCAGGGTTCTGATCCCAAATTAGAACAATCAAGGCCAGTAGAGACTTCAAGGAAGAACACTTGTTGCTGGTGCCTGAGAAAAGGTGTTCTTACTCACTATACTTAAAGCTACACAGATAAGTTTTCATGGAGCTGCTAACATCATTCTGCCACCATGAGGGGATAGTCTATATGAAAATAGAATCAATATATGCAGAAGTTCAGTGAAGAACACAAGACCTTGTTCTGATGAGATTGTTGAACCCCTAGATCAAGCCATGCCTGAAGCCCATTGTTTAAATTATAAAAGTCAATAAATTACATTTTATCTTAAGCATTTTGACTTCAATTTCTATTACTTGGAACTGAAGGAGTTCTAACTAATACAAAAGCACACAAATATACATGAAAACATGGGACAAAATCTCCTAGATTACCATCATTTACACATTTATTTAACAAATATACATGAACTGCCTAAGTTTGTCAGATACTCTGCAGAGATAAAATGGTAAGCCCTGTCCTCAATGAATAGTGGATCATTTTAGAAAAATGCTGCTCAAGCCTTCTAACATGTTGCATTTTTACAACAAGGAAATTAACCAAGTCCCTGACAACTTTGTGTTCCTAGTACACCAGTTGTAGACAGCCTGCCTCTGGACTTCTTTGTGTTTGTTTAGGCCACTTGTAAACTGCCTATCTATCTATCTATCTATCTATCTATCTATCCATCCATCCATCCATCCAATTTTTTTGAGACAGAGTCTTGCTCTGTCACCAGGCTGGAGTGCAGTGGCGCAATCTCGGCTCGCTGCAACCTCCACCTTCTGGGTTCCAGCGATTCTTCTACCTCAGCCTCCCAAGTAGCTGGGACTAAAAGTGTGTGCCACCATGCCCAGCTAATTTTTGTATTTTTAGTAGAGATAGGGTTTCACCATGTGACCAGGATGGTTTCGATCTCTTGACCTCATGATCCCCCCGCCTCGGCCTCTTAAAGTGCTGGGATTACAGGTGTGAGCCACCGAGCCCAGCCATATATTTTAATCAAAGCTTGAACTTTTAGATACTCTATCCCTAATGACTACAACTCTCAATCCATAACCTCTAGTGTTTCAGAAACCAAAGCTTTCTTATTTTCTATAACTCTGTTTAATTTGTATTTCAAGCCCCATTCCTAAGGTCTGAAGGGCTCAGGTGCTTCCCTGCCCTTCCTCCACTGTAGTGATAAGGTTCTATTGGTTTTACATTGTTGTCTTGTTACATCAAGGATGAAGGGCACATGGCGTCTGGTCCATGATAACTGAGCCACTGAGCACACATGAAGCTCATCTTGCTTCTGTCCTCTATCCCCTCCAGACCTTTGACAGACACTGCTAGTGTCTCTCCAAGTATTTATCTCCCCTTCCTCCTTAGTAACACAACTCCATTACAAAATACAAAACTTCTCAGTCTGTTTCAGCTAGACATGGCCATATGACAAAGTTTTGCCTAGTGACATCTAAATAAATATGTATAGGTGACTTCTGAGGTAGATCTTTCAAAAGGAGTTGCTTGGGCTGGGAGAAGCACCCTTTCAACCCTCCTGCTGCAAAGAAGGCAGATGTGATGGCTGGTGCACTGGTAGCTGTATTGGACTATGAGGTGACTTTGAGCTTGGAAGCATAAAGTGAAGATGGAGATACGAAGAGACAGAAGTCCTTATAACTTGATATTCCTGGCACACCAGCTCTAGACTGCCTATCTCTGGACTTCTTTGTGTTTGTTTGGGCCACAGTGTAAACTGCTTAAGCCACTGTTTGATGAGACAGTAGTTTGTTACTTGCAGCCAAATGCAATTTGGCTAGCTTTCAAAATCTGCTAGCTCCCCTTGCTGCTTTGGTGTCAGCCCAGAAGCCTAGGCATCTTTGCAAGGCCCCCTATTCTAAGTCTAGAGTAAAGACCTCTGTGCTCAAACCCTATTCTCATCAATGGGTTTCGAATTTTGAAGAGGGAGGGAGGGAATGAATATGAGTTGGGGACTGCTGAAAACTAACAGCAAACTATTCCTCAGCTTCCTCCGAAAACATTAATTTTTTTTCTCTTTTAAGAAAACCCTAGCAACAATTTCCGCAGAATAATACTGCAAGGCGTTGTAAGTTTCCACCTAATAAACAATGCCAATGAGAAATTTATAATACACGAAAGTAACCCAGAAGGCCATGAAATCAGACAGATTTGGAGTAATACCATAAACCTTGTTGTGAAGAAAAGTAATTGTCAAGTTGATCTTTGAAGTGAAGAAAATAATAAAGCAGGGGAACAGGGTCTAAGAATATTAAAATGGATTATCTCCCCCAAAATGGAATGACTAAATGTGCTAGCACACAGAGAATTCTGTCTCTGCCCTGAAGCCTCTGTGCATGATGATTTGTTGTTTTGGAAAACCTGTGATTGCTTGGAAGTGTTTTAAATGATTAAGAAGCAGAGATGTGTCGGATAGCAAATGAAACAACAGCTTCATATTTTATTGTGAACTGGGCATGACTTAAAAGTCAGACTGAGCTTCTAATCAAAACATGAAATAGGGAGAGAGCCTGCAAATAATATCAATTATTAATATGAGAGTGCCTAAGGTTATGAATTCTTCAAGTGTTTCAGAAAATCTGCAGGAATTTCTCAGATAACCCTGGGAGGCTGTGTATTTTTACTTTATTCCCCCTCCGGTCCTTTTAAATAAATATTTAATGTAATCTCAGGGTCAGGATCTTCTAAAGGAAGGAAAATGAATTTGAGTTGTTACTTTACAAGCTGCTGCAGAAAACAACAAATAATATAAGCAATTTGTTTTTAAGTAACTAATAATGGAATGGCAATTTCCTACCCATGGCTTCGTTCGACGCCGGGTCACTGGACACTGCTACACTGGCAGCATGGTTAACTTTGCCATTCACTATTTAAGGTCAATACATGAGCACACTTCTTTAGTGAGACCCTATTTTCTGTTCTCCTTCATGACATAATTCTCAAATCAATGATTTACGAACTCCAGATTTTGCTTTTAGCATATGTCAGCTTTGCGGTACCATTAAAAAAAAAAAAAAGCAGGGAAAGAAGGATAAAGTTTGAATCAAAGCTATAGGAATTTTCTCAAGAAGAAAGAAAAAAAATCCTCTTTCCAAGGGGATACGTGAGGTTCTCTTTGTTTTGTCTACCTCCTTTTTAAATAACTGCATCAGCTTACTGTCTGGGATAGAAAATCTTTATCAACATGTTTCAGATGAGGGCATTAAGACAAAAATACTCACATGAAGTCAGATGGGATGGAATGGGATGAAAATCAGACTCTGCCAGACTGCAAATGCCATGCCCTTTCCAGGCTCAGGGTAAGAAATGTCCTTTTACTACACTCCTTTGTGCATGGTTCAGTAATGCTCAAAGCATGGGAGAGAGGGAGGAATAAAAGGAAAGTCATTTTAGAGCTAATTTCATTTTTACACTTCAGAAAGTGAAATGGGGAGATTTGACAAGTACCTAATTAATTTGATCTGCGTAAACAGCTCAAATGGATCTTTTTCATCTAAAAATAACTTCACTATGGGACTTGGTTTAATACGGTGGTTCTCAAAATGTGGTCCCTGGACCAGAAGCAGCAGCAGCACCAGCACCTAGGAAAACTTGTTGGAAACGCAAATTCCAGGTCGGGCGCAGTGGCTCAAGCCTGTAATCCCAACACGTTGGGAGGCCAAGGGATGTGGATCACTTGAGGTTAGGAGTTTGACATTAGCCTGGCCGATATGGTGAAACCCCATGTCTACTAAAAAAACAAAAAAAAATTAGCCGGGCGTGGTGGTGTGCACCTGTAATCCCAGATACTCAGGAGGCTGAGGCAGGAGAATCACTTGAACCCAGGAGGTGGAGGTTGCAGTGAGCCAAGATCACACCACTCAACTCCAGCCTCGGTGACAGAGCAAGACTCTGTCTGAAAAGGAAAAAAAAAAAAGAACTCCCTCCTTGACAAAACTTTAGTAGAGCTTCCCCCAGCCCTCTTCTCAACTAGTCCTTATCCTTGGCCTATTGTCCTTAGCCTGACAAGCCCAGTTCAGTAAGAATTCTGCCAAGCTGGCTCAGCAAGAATCCCCCAGCCTTGGTATCTAATTAAGTCTCTTTGACTAATTTTCATCCAATGATTCCCTCACTCTGCCCATTAGCCACCAATTCCTAGATGCTCTCCTGTTATATTCAGGGTTCAGTCCAATCTCTCTCCTCTATTGCAATAGTCTTTTTTTTTTTTTCCTTTTCAACTGTTATTTTAGGTTCAGGGGGTTTGTGTGCAGGTTTGTTACATGGTTAAATTGTGTGTTGTGGGAGTTTGGTATACAGGTTATTTCATCACCCATATAATAAGTGTAGCACCTAATAGGTAGTTTTTCAATCTTCATTGTCCTCCCACCCTCTGCCCTCAAGTAGGCCCTGGTGTCTCTGTTATTCCCTTCTTTGTGTCTATGTGAACTCAATGTTTAGCTCTCACTTATAAGTGAGAACATGTGGTATTTGGCTTTCTGCTCCTGTATTAATTTGCTGAGGATAGTGGTCTCCAGTTCCAAACATGTTGCTGCAAAGGACATGATTTTGTTCTTTTTTATGGTTGTATAGTATTCCGTGGTATATATGCACCACATTTTCTTTATTGAGTCTACCATTGACTGAAATAGTCTTCCTTTCCTATTTTCCATGTTTGGTGTAACTTTTGTCACCCTTAACAACTTTTATTCTTTATTTACTTTAAATTCTGGGATACATGTGCAGAACGTGCAGGTTTGTTACATAGGTATACATGTGCCATGGTGGTCTGCTGCACCCATCAACCCATCATCTAGGTTTTAAGCCCCACATGTATTAGATATTAGTCCTACTGCTTTCCCTCCCCTTGTCTCCCAACCTCTAACAGGCCCCTGTCCCTGTGATGTTCCTGTCCCTGTGTCCATGTGTTCTCACTGTTTAACTCCCACTTATGAGTGAGAACATGCAGTGTTTGATTTTCTGTTCCTGTGTTAGTTTGCTGAGAATGATGGCTTCCAGCTTCACCCATGTCACTGCAAAGGACATGAACTCATTCTTTTTTATGGCTGCATAGTATTCCACGGTATATATATGGCATATTTTCTTTATCCAGTCTATCACTGATGGGCATTTGAGTTGGTTCCAAGTCTTTGCTATTGTAAATAGTGCTGCAGTAAACATATATGTGCATTTGTCTTTATAGTAGAATGATTTATAATCCTTTGGGAATATACCCAGTAATGGGATTGCTGAATCAAATGGTATTTCTGGTTCTAGATCCTTGAGGAATTGCCATACTGTCTTCTACAATGAACAACCTTTATTCTTAATTTCTTTCTCCTAAGTTCATCAGCTCCTGCCTGCTAACCTATGTTAAGTAATAGTGGTAACAACAGATATATTGGTCAGGTTCAGGGCAGGAAACAGAGGGAAGTCTCTACAGGGATGACTGAAGAGAGTTTCAAGAAGGGACTATTTCCAAGGCATGGCAGGGCTAAGGAAACCCAATAAGAGACGATGAAGGTAGCAGGGCTAGCAGCCGTGGGGCAGCTCCAACAAACACACTAGACATGATGAAGCGAATGAAGAAAACAGGTGAATCAGAGAACACACATCACTAAAGACATTGTTGACTTGCTCTGGATGTCAATGAAAGAGTTTCTAGTGTTTCCAAGTGGATTAGTCCATTTGCATTGCTCTAAAGAAAAACTTGGGCCGGGGGATCCAAGAGAGCCAAATAGGAACAGCTATGGATTGCAGTTCCCAGTGAAAACGCAGAGGGTACGTGATCACCACATTTCCAAACAAGTTTTTACTGCCCACAGACCAGGAGATTCCTGGGTGGAAAAGAGCCATGAGTCTCCATTGTGGCTGCTTCAGCCAGCACAGTGGGTCTCTGCAGAAAAACTCACACAAATCCAGGCACCATTTCAACTGGTGACTGGAATACCTGAGAGACAGTCACCTGTTCAACTGAAAAAAAGGTGGGCTGAAATGGAGCCAGGTGATCTGGCTCGGCTGGTCCCATCCCCACAAAGACCAGCAATCTGAAATGCTCTGGACTGAGAGTTTCATGGCAAGCACAGCTGGACCAGGGACGGTTCAGCTCTGTGGGGGGAAGGGCATCCGCCACTACCGAGGCAGTCCGCCACTACCGAGGCAGCCTCCCATTACAGAGGCAGTTCTATCTATACTCCTATAAACAAAACTGCAAGGAAGTTCACACAGCAGCTGAGCAGAGCCCACAGCAGCTCAGCAATGTCTCTGCTGGCAGACTGTGACTAGGCTATCTCCTCGCTAGGCAGGGCAGCAGAATGACAGGAACTTATAAATAAAGCCCCACCTTCCCAGGACAAAGCACCTGGGAAAAAAAGGCGGTTATGAGTTCTGCTGCAGCACACTTAAACGCACCTGCCCAGCAGCTCTGAACAGAACAACAGAGCTCACAGCTCAGCACTTGAGCTCCTATAAGGGACAAACTGTCTCCTCAAGCAGCTCCCCAATCCCTATATATCCAGAGACACCTCATAACAGAGAGCTCAGGCTGACATCAGGCGGGTATCCTTCAGGGACAAAGATAGCAGAAGAAGAAGCTGGCAGCAACCCTTACTGTTCTGCAGCCACTGCAGGTGATCCCCAGGCAAGCAGGGTCTGGAGTGGACCTCAGCAGTCCTATAGCAGGGGGGCCTGTTAGAAAGAAAACTAAGAAATAGAACTTCATCAGCAACAAAAAGGATGTCCACTCAGAGACCCCATCTGAAAGTCACCAACCACAAAGACCACAGGGAGATAAATCCACAAAGATGGGAAGAAACCAGTGCAAAAAGGATGAAAACACCCAAAACCAGAAGGCCTCTACTCCTCCAAGAGGTCACAATTCCTCACCAGCAAGGGAACAAGGCTGGATGGAGAATGAGTATGATGAATTGACAGAAACAGGCTTCAGAAAGTGGGTAGTAACAAACTTCTCTGAGCTAAAAGAACATGTGGTAACCCAATGCAAAGAAACTAAGAACCTTGAAAAAAGGTTTGACGAAATGCTAATGAGAATAAACAGCTTAGAGAAGAACATAAACGACCTGATAGAGCTGAAAAGCACAACATGAGAACTTCATGAAGCATATACTACACAAGGTTCAATAGCCGAATCGACCAATGAAGCTGGCATTCTGATACTTCCAATCCCCTAGTTCTTAACTGGGTCAGAATTTTAGGTAGGTAGACAACACCAACCCCAATTCCAATACTTTGATTTTTGTGCTTTCACAGTTTATATGACAATTTCACATACATTTATCAATAACTTTATGAGTGTGGCATTACAGGAATTATTTCACTCCATTTTACAAGTAAGAAAACAGTCTGGAGAGGGCAATGAAATAGCAAAGTGAGACCCTCACCACTAGTGGTGGCACAGCCAGAATGTTATCCTGCCCTCACTGCTTCAGTATGTGACACTGTCATCCTATAGCATTTTTTCTACATGCCTTTTGTGCAGTCTCATCAATTCCGTTTATCCTGTAGTATCGGTTTTTGCATCCTGTTGTCATCCCTCCTGCATCCCCCCTCTGCCCAGGAGAGCAGTGTCTCAGCAATCAGTCAATGACAATATGCCAGCAATTTCCCAGAGCTTTGTTGCTGAGGAGTCTGTCTTGATTGGTTATTCTACATGTGTTGCTTAGGCAACATTGATTAATGATCAATTTCTGCATGATGAGGTAATCATAGAGCCCAATGAGTCTGTTCAGGGAGCAGAAATGGCCTCTCGAGCAGGGATGGAGTGTTCAGCCCTATACCAAATCGTCTGTGGCGGCCACTCTACATATTTTTAGCTTATGCTACACTGACACTACATTTGTGTTTCCAGACTTCTAAAAGAGATATTGACTTTCAGGTTATAGTTTCCTGCTTTGTGGTCTATGAGTACATTTTGGAGTAGGGTTTTGCCACCAAAATGTAGAGTATCTTTTGGTTCTCAGTTCTAGTTTTGCCAGTGGGAAGCAATGCCTAAAATACAGTTGGCATCTTAAACGTTTGTTGAACAAATGAACAAATAAATGAGCCCTTGGGTACTAAAGTTTCTTGGTCCTGGCTGGCTACGGCTTCTTTGTCTATGTTTTTGAAGTTTACATGTAGTTTAAGAGTTCTAGAGTCTCCTTGATTCTATAGTGGTTGGGTAGCTTCAATCCACTTTGAAAAATACCTGAAGGGGGCAATAGAGCACTAGGGTAACTTCATCATCTCTGGGGTCCCATGGCCTAGTAAGAATCCCGCCTCTTACTTTCTACCTCTGTAACTACAGACACGTTTTTATTCCATTAAGCCTCAGCTTCTTCATCTGTAAAAGAGGAGTTCTGTTGTCAATGTCTACTTTATGGGTGGGGCAAGATTCAGTAAATCAAAGCATGTTGAGTACTTAGCATGGTGTCCAGCACCTGGTTAAGTCCTCAATAATCATCACCTTTTATTTCTGTTTCACTCAAGACTTAAGGAAGACTATGCTAAGATTAGCCAAGAATGCCTGAATCCACCTGATGGAACAAAAACTCAACAGAGTTTGTTACAGAATTAGTTCAGGTCAAATATTTACAGTAATCATGAAAGGCAGTACAAGAGGATTACCAAGACGACTGGTCTGATGTGGCTAAGACAGCAGGTGTACTCTTGTTGGCTTAGAGCTTGCTCTCTTTTTGTCCAACACATTCTACTGATCTTATTTGCATTTCTCCCACTGTCCTTGGATCTCCTCATCTGTTTTGGGATCGTGCTTTGCACTTGTTTGTTTCCGGACCCTCATTCTCAGTCTCTGCTTTGGCAATTTGTCAGAATTAAGATTTCTAGCAAAGAGAATTTTATCAGCTCTATTCCCAGGGATGTGGCTTCTCTCCGGGTCACTTTGCAAAATGCCCCGTTTGCTCAGGAAAGTTTTCAGTTTTTCCTTTTGGTTATCTCTGCAGCTCTTAGCCTCTTGCCAAACTTGGGGCTTACACCTTTGCAAATTTTTATTGATGCATAATCACAGAGAGTAAATTGCAGGAATTTAAAGGTACAGTTTAATGAATTTTAACAAATCTTTAAAGTTACATCACCCAAATCCTTATAAGATATAGAACATTTTCATCATCCTAGAAAGATCTCTCATACCCACTTTCAGCCACCTTACCCTCCAAAGGCAACTGTTGCTCTGCTTTCTATCCTTATAGATTAGTTTTTTATGTGCTTGAACTTCTTTTGCTCAGTCTTATGTCTGTCAGATTTATCATGTTGCATGAGTTAGAAGCTCAGTCATAGTGGCTTACATCTGTAATCCCAGCAGAGGCTGAGGTGGAGGATCACTTGAGGCCAGAAGTTTGAGGCCAGCTTGGGTAACATAGTGAGACCCGATCTCTACAAAAGATTAAAAAGTTAGCTGGGCATAGTGGCATGCACCTGTAATCTCAGGTACGCGGGAGGCTAAGGTGGGAGGATCGCTTAATCTAGGGAGGTCAAGGCTGCAGTGAGCTGTGATCATGCTACTGTACTCCAGCCTAGGTGACAGAGGATGACCCGGTCTCATACACACACATACACACACATACACACACACACACACACACACACACACACACACACACACAGCACAGAGGCCAGGTGCGGTGGCTCATGCTTATAATCACAGCACTTTGGGAGGCCAAAGTGGGTGAAGTGCCTGAGGTCAGGTGTTTGAGACCAGCCTGGTCAACATGGTGAAACTCTGTCTCTATTAAAAACATAAAAAATTAGTTGGGTGTGGTGATGGGTGTCTATAGTCCAAGCTACTCAGGAGGCTGAGGCAGGAGAATTGCTTGAACCCAGGAGGCAGCTGCAGTAAGCAGAGATTATGCCACTGCACTCCAGCCTGGGCAGCAGAGTGAAACTCCATTTCAAAAAAAAAAAAAGCATAGAATCTTTTATTGCTTAGTGGTATTCCATGATATGAATCTACTGTGGCTTACTTATCCATTCTAGTATTGATGAACACTGGGGTTGCTCCCAGTTTTAAACCATTATCAATAAAGTTTCAATTAGCATTCTTTTACAAGACTTTTTGTGGACATATGTTTTCATTTATTTTTGTGGAAGTACTTAGGAGTGAAATTGTTGGATCATAAAGTAAGGGAATGTTTATGGGAACTGCCAAACTCTTTCCCAGTACGGCAGTCTCATTGTGCATTTCCATGAGCCTCAGTTCCTCTGCACCCTCACCAGCACTGAAAACGGTCAGTCCTTTTTATTTTAGACATTCTAGTGAGTGCGTGGTGATATCTCATTGTAGTTTTAATTTGCATACCCTTGATGACTAATAATATTGACCATCTTTCTATGTGCCTTACATTTTAAGCTAACTAACATTTTAACTATTGTTTGGAAGAGTAATTTCCCAGTTGGAGTCCAAACTGAACGCTATTTAGCATGAGTCCAAATAATGGGTGTACCTCTTTTCTTGTGGAACTCCAAAACCATCCCCTTTCCATCATTTTCTCCCAAAGTGACCCAGTTCAGATCTATTTCTACGTAAGTATTTCTACATAGCCCTGTGCTAGCTTTGTTAAATAGGCCATAAACATGTGTTTGGTGCTTTCATGTAACATCTTCGGGATTGCAAATTAAAATCCTTGAAGAAAAATGGTACCTCAAGTTATCTTAAGGCATTCAACATGGCCCCATTCAGAAATCGTGACCTTCCATTAGCATGGCATTAGAGATAACGGTTGGGTGGTGGCTTTTACACCGGCTTTTCTGCTGCAGTTCCTTAATGATGTTTTCCAGCTGATTGATATGATCAGGCAACATAAAAATGAAATGGTTCTTGCCCTCCTAATGGCGGAGTAAGTAATAGAATAACTGGAAGGATGATAAACCTCCGCAGAAGGAGGATGATTAAGGATGCTGATGGGTGTATCAGCAGGAGAATACAGATCCATCTCTCATTGCGAGATGAACGCAAACCTTTTTTTCATGACGTGAACTCAAGCATATAACATTCTGAAAAGCAAACACTTACATCAATCAAAGCCGGCGTGCAATGTTTCAGAGATATGGAGGTCAGGTTTTTTTTTCTTTCTTTCTCTTTGGGACAACTTTACTTGCTTATTTTAAAATTTATGTACTAATCTATTGATTTATTTATCTCTTGCATCTAATATTTATTTATTTTGGTGACAAGGTCTTACTTTGTCACCCAGGCTGGAGTGCAGTGGCACAATCACACAGCCTTGACCTCCTGGGCTCAAGTAATCCTCCCTTCTCAGCCTCCCACGTAGCTGGGACTACAGGTGTGCATCTCCACATCTGGCTGATTTTTTGTGTTTTTTGTTGAGATGAGGTCTTGCTATGTTGCCTAGGATCATCTTGAACTCGTGGCCTCAAGTGATCCTCCTGCCTTGGCCTCCCAAAGTACTGTAATTACAGGCATGAGTCACTGAACCTGGCCTGTGTATTTACTTAAAATGCATGAACAGAACAAGTTACTTTGCCAGATTGGAATAAAATAGAGAATGAATTATCTCCAACTTGGGGTAAAAGACAGCCCTAATATTTTAATTGTTCTAATTAATCAACCTTTGTACTAGGACAAGAAGAAAGATTCCAGGCAGATGGAACATTTGTGAAGTCAAGGAGGTGAGGAAGAAAATGTTGAGCTACCTTTGTGCAGTGGCAGTATTGTAGCCAATGAGGTTTATCTGAGGCGTGATTATTGTTAATTAAAATTTTCCCAATATGCTGCCGTGACAACTTGCAATATAGTCGGCATTGGCAATTTTTGACAGTCTCTACAAAGACTGAATAAAAAAAAAAAGAGAAAATGTTGAGCTCAGGGGAGTTCAGGAAATTTGTGATAGGGTGTGTGTGTGTGTGTGTGGCTATGGGGAAAAACCTGGAAAAGATAAACAGAGGCCAGTGAATGAAACTCCATGCCCACAAGCTTAGATTTTATGGAGTAGAACAGGGCCTGAATATTCAAATGCCTTCAGAAGTGAAGTAGGTAAGTCAATGAGTGAGGATGCCTGGATGTAAGAGAAAACTTGGCACAAGTGTGGTATAAAGGACAAGGGATGCCTTGGCATGAGGAAAATAAAGTGGGTGGTCATTACTCATCTTAACCAGTGCTTGGTCCAGAGAAACCTGGGCTCAATGATTGCAGATCTTAGGATTTTTAAACAGAGGGTGAAAATTTAAATTTCTGTGAGAAAATTGCAAATGCAGAACACTTGGCAACAATTTCAAGTAAAAAACATACTGTACTCACTATTGGGTAGATGAGACAAAACGTGTCTGTAGGTTGGAGTCAGCCTAGGGGCCATGAGTTTGAGATACCTGATCAGGAGTGGTGATTTATTTGCTGATTTGATGTTCCTAAGGTCCTAGACTTGCTCATACATACTCTTTGTTGCTACTGTATCCTTTCTCAGGATGTGCCCTCTCTATTAGGGTTCTCCAGAGGGACAGATCTAATAGAATCTATGTATATATGACAGGGAGTTTATTAGGGAGAATTGGCTCACACAATCACAAGGCAAAGTCCCACGATGAGCCATCTGCAAGCTGGAGAAGAAAGAAGCCAGTATTGCCTCAGTCCAAGTCCAAAAGCCTCAAAAGCAGGGAAGCTGATAGTGCAGCCTTCAGTCTGTGGCTGAAGACCTGAGAGCCCCTGGCTAATTACTAATGTAAGTCCAAGAGTCCACTAGTGTAAGTCCAAGGCCAAAGAACCTGGAGTCTGACGTCCAAGGGCAAGAGGAATGGGAAGATGCATCCAGCATGGGGGAAAGATGGAAGCCAGAAGACTCAGCAAGCCAGTTTATCCTACCTTACTCTGCCTGCTTTGTTCCAGCCATGATGGCAGCCAAGTGAATGGAGCCCATCCACTTGGAGGGTGGGTCTTCCTCTCCCAGTTTACTGACTCAAATGTCAATCTCCTCTGGCAACGCCCTCAAGACATATCCAGAAACAATACTTTACCAGCTATTTAGGCATCCGTCAATCCAATCGAGTTGACACCTAATATTAACCATCACCTCCTCTGCCTGTGTATACTTCAGGAATGATTTGGGATGCCCTTTACTCATGAAAACCTCAAGCTGGGTTAGATGCCCTTTCCCTCTGCTCTTAGAATATGAGGCTTCCCTGTATGTGAGCATTTAATGGCATTGCTCTATCATTACCTGCTCGCCTGATTGTGAGTGTGATTTCTTATGTAGTTGAGCTCTATGAAGACAGAGCTTGTGCTTTATGTATCTATGTTAACACTTGGGCCTGGCTTGCTTAACATGTTTGTTGAGCATGATTGTATTTTATGGGCCAACCAGACTGGTGAAGCACCAAAAGTTTTGTTTGACAGAGGCAGACTGTTTTCCGAACTTTGGCCTGGTAATCTCCAAGGTATGGTCTCTATTTGTAAAATGGGACTAATAATACTCACTCTGTTTGTTGTGAGGATTAATTGAGATTATACTTCATTAGCAAATGCTTGACAAATCATTCACTTTAAAAAAAAGTAATGAATACTTATTAATGGGAGCGATCCAAGATGGCTGATTAGCAGCAGTTCAAGATTGTAGCTCCCAGTGAAAGCGCAGAGAGTGAGTGGACGCCGCAATTTCAGACGAATTTTTGTTGCCCACAGACTGGGAGATTCCCGGTGGAGGAGCCCCACAGGTCGCCAGCGCGACTCTTTTGGCCGGTGCAGTTGTTTTGCCAGTGTCCCGGTGCAGCACTTCTCGGTGTGGAGTATATGGGACTGGGTGCTCTTTGAGTCGGGCTTGGCTGGTCCCATCCCCACAAAAAAATACAGCAATTGGAAGCGCTGAGGACTGATAGCTTCACAGCAAGCACAGCTGAACCCGGGAAGGCCCAGCTCTGTGGGGAAGGGACGGTCCACTGAAGGAAAACTAAGAAACAGAAAAAACTTCATCACCAACAAGCTGGACATCCACTCAGAGACCCAATCTGAAAGTCAGTACTTACAAAGACGACAGGTGGATAAATCCACAAAGATGGGAAGAAACCAGTGCAAAAAGGCTGAGAACACCCAAAATCAGAATGCCTCTCCTCCTACAGGGGATCACCACTCCTCATTAGCAAGGGAACAAGGCCCAACGGAGAATGAGTGTGATGAACTGACAAAATCAGGCTTCAGAAGGTGGATAATAAGAAACTTCTGTGAGCTAAAAGAACATGTTCTAACACAATGCAAAGAAACTAAGAACCTTGAAAAAAGATTTGACAAAATGCTAACGAGAATGGACAACTTAGAGAGGAATATAAGTGAATTGATGGAGCTGAAAAACACAACACGAGAACTTCGTGAAGCATGCAGAAGTTTTAACAGCTGAATTGACCAAGCAGAAGAAAGGATATCAGAGGTCGAAGATCAACTCAATGAAATAAAACGAGAAGGCAAGATTAGAGAAAAAAGGGTAAAAAGGAATGAACAAAGTCTCCAAGAAATATGGGACTATGTGAAAAGACCTAATCTAGCTTTGATAGGTGTACCTGAATGTGACGAAGAGAATGAATCCAAGCTGGAAAATACTCTTCAGAATATTACCCGGGAAAAATTCCCCAACCTAGCAAGGCAGGCCAATATCCAAGTCCAGGAAACACAGAGAACACCACAAAGATATTCCTCAAGAAGAGCAACCCCAAGGCACATAATCGTCAGATTCACCAGGGTTGAAATGAAGGAGAAAATGCTAAAGGCAGCCAGAGAGAAGGGTCGGGTTACCCACAAAGGGAAGCCCATCAGACTCACAGCAGATCTCTCAGCAGAAACCCTACAAGCCAGAAGACAGTGGGGGCCAACATTCAA